>NW_022045906.1:314066-343996 GCF_001654015.2 Drosophila navojoa
AATTTATTGGACCAGGTAAGCCGAATGTCAGGATCAATCATTTATAGCATTTCGCGCACAAAGGGCACGGCGTATTGGGGAACGTACTGGGAGTATGCACCGGCGTTGCCGTAGGCGGGAGCTGGAGCCGAGCAGGGCACGGGCTGCAGCGAGGGTTGGCAGCTGAACAGGTAGTTCTTGGGGCACGGTGGAGCTGGAATGGAGGCGGGTGCGGCTGGTGCTGGTGCTGGTGCTGGGGCGGCGTAGGCTGGGGCAGCTGGTGCGGCGGGTGCAGCATAGGCAGGAGCAGCGGGCGCAGCGGGTGCAGCTGGTGCGCCGTATGATGGAGCAGCTGGAGCGGAATAGGCGGGTGCAGCAGCTGGTGCTCCATAGCCACCATAGGCAGCTCTCGACACACGAATGTTATCGGCCAATGGAGCGGGAATCAGGATGCCTTGCGTTGGCTGCAATTGAATCGTCTCTGCGGCGCAGACCACGGCGAGCAGCGTGACCAGAAAGATGTGTCCAATGTTGAATGCCATGGCGATAATTGGTGCTGTCTTAACTTGCGATTGAAGTGGAATCGAATGAGTGACTGTAGTTGATCGGTGACGAGGCTCTTCGCTTTATAGCCCTGCCGAAAAACGCTGAGCACATTGGAAAATCAGAAAATGCCAAAACACCAATAACAGGCAAAAAGCACAACGCCAATAAATGCAAACTGCTGACGACCCAAATGGGGCTGCAGTTGGGTTCATGATAACCAAGGAGAAGGGTGTAAGGTGAATCTGTGACCGGCTAACACCAATTTCAAATGGCTAAATTGAAGATTCTATTGCTAGTGGTAACACTGCTGAGTTTGTGTATTCTAGTTGCAGTAGCTGCTTCAATTGTCGGCTCTAAACCGTCTTCGGTTTCTGCTTTGTACAACTTTCTGGAGCCCAATCAAGACGAGCTCGGCTGGACGCAGTTCTTGCCGACAAACTTCTACTCGGAATTGAATCAACAGTATTATATGAGATTTCGCAGGCACTCCCTGCTACAGCTAAAGGATCTACGACGAGCTCGTCCATATCCATTTGAATATGCGCGCTATATCTAAAATAATAAATAAATGACTAAATTCTCATATAATTTGTGCATATTCCTTAAATTAAGGACCTGCTTAATAATCACATACACATACATTATACCTAACATTATCTGAAAGTGAGAAATACAAGTATGTATGTATGTATATAAGAGTGTAACAGCGTATAAGTTCGCATGCGACCTATCACAGAGCTTCTGTGCAAAGAGTTCATTAATTGAGGCTTTCGATCCTGTTAGTTACATATGTGTTTGGCCTGTCAGCAGCAAGTATTTAAAGAGAGCGATGTCAAAGAGCATAAGTGGCTTTTGCAAATATGTGATTGTATGCCGCCTCCACCAATGGCAGCAGTGCTTTTGATCCCGTTAACTTAGCTAGGGCACCTCTCAGTTGAGAGTGCTCTCACAAGAAGCAAGCTTTTTGGAATGTGAGGATGGAGTAGTTACGCTGTGTACCTCACATATACAAATGCAGATTTGCTTGTGAATTAAAAAAACATGTTAAGCTAATTTAGTTTGTGAGCTTCTGCTTAGTTGATCGGTGGCAGCCCGTTCGCTAGGGCTGTGTATTTTGCGAAGTAAATATACCTAATGTAAATCGTGATTTGTGTATTTATTATTTGTGTTAAGATTTTAATATTTATTTTGTCGCATAGTTGTGGTATGTGCATGAACGTATATGAATATGCATATTAAAACGCATGCACTTGATCTACACTTGAAGTTTGATAAATAGAAGAAGACAAAGTGAAAGGTAAGAGATAAAAGAGATAGATTTATTTATACTTATATTGTTCGCTTCAAAATCAAGGATAAAACAACCATTAATTATTTTATTAATCGAATTATAAATTATAAATTGTATAATTTATTATTTATCAACTGTTACTTTTGATTTTGCTTATCACAATCACGCAAACGTTACTTCGATAGGCTTATCGATTAACGATTTAAAATTTGTTTAGCGCATGCTCGCGTGGGCGCATTTGACGTCACTAGGACGAAGGACACAACATAGACACAAACAAAACAAATAAACGACAAACCTGTGGGCAGTGTATTGAACAAAAGTCTTAGTTCTCTTACAATTTTAATAAAAATCTCAAGATGAAGCTAACGCTCCATCGTTATTCATGGCTGGTGGCAGTGCAACTAACTTTGCTTGCGGTCGATTTGTTTTTCAATGCTTTCGGCTCCTGGCTGTCGCGGGATAAGCTTCAAACAGCAATATTCTTCTTCATGTGAGTGCCAAGACTTGTGCCTATAGAATATATATTTTAATCGAAATATATTTGCTTATATATTCCTATCCTGTTAAAGCATTCAAGATGCTTTCATTATTATTGAGTATTTGCTCTTTACTTTGGCTCTACATTCGACTTGCGTCTATCAGGTGGGGGCCTCCCACATTATCCTGCGCAATTGCAAGCTATTTTTGTTCAGCATTACTGCCTATTTTTTGCTGTCCGCCTCGCAGCACTCCTGGACTATCTATCTGTATCGAGTGTCGCCATCAGAATCCGTTCAGCAATGGCCTTTGGCACTTTACGCCTTGACCGTGCTGCAGCGCCTAAGTAAGTTCACAACTTTCCCGAAAACTATTCATATAAAACCGAATTTTGTATTGCTTAACAGTGTCGGTTTACTACTACTACACTTCCAAGTCAACAGCTTTGATTATGGCCGATCCGCGCTATAAGGAAGAGCATCTCGATTGGATAGCCGAGCAATTGGGTGACAAATAGATTAGTTGGGATTGCTCAGCGGAATTGTACATAAATAAATATATATATACCATATAAAGAGGATTACTTTAGCTAGGCAGCGCCGATTGTTAAAATTGTAATGTAACGCTCGAGTACAATTAATAAATGTACATTAAACAGATATTAGATGGTTGAGATCTTCTTCTTTTATATATTAATGCTATTAATTTAAAAACAAGGTTTGAAACGTTGTTTGGTTTATACTTATTTTGGTTATTAAAAGTAATCGTATCTAAAGTTGATACCCATGGCGCCATCTGTGGTCAGTTTGCCACAAGCAGCGGCATCTATCGAACAGTAGATACAAAAAGTTGCTTAAATCGTTTTGCTTTTATCATTTAAAACTTCTGCGTAGATTTTTCATTAAAAAAAAGATATTTGTATATATTTATGAGTATGATTATATAAATGAATATGAATGTATTCACAGAAAGCTTCATTTTATTGCATTCAGAGTCAATTACAGCCAATAAATATTATATTGAATAACTTTCAACGAATTCCTAAAAATTATAGTAGGATAAATTATGCTGGGTTCGGCACTTAATGGCATAGTCTTTTGTTTTGAATTATGTTTAATTGATAAACACAAGCTGTGAGTGTTATTATAAAATATATGTCACTTGGCTTTAATTACGTCTTCTTTGCAATTGATATATTTTCTATTTATGTCATACGTTACATGAATTATTTTCTGTACATATTTTACAGTTGTATATAAAATAGATATTACACAAACAAATTTTACATATCTCTTCTAACTAGTTACTTAACATCCATATTGTCCATGATTGCATTACTAAAATACTATATTTTAAATATATACATCTGCTCAAATATGAAGCTAGATAGTAAGATATTATCATCTATATATATTTATATAACGATTGTTAGTTCAATGGTTAATCTGCTAACAATTCAATTTTGATATTTGCACATAAAATGATTAGTTGAATATAAATTGTCTGTTTCGATATGATATTCATTATAATTGGTCCCTGATCAATTAACAAATACTACGTTCCAGTGTAGCTTAATGGTACGCCAAATAGCTCTTCCCATGATTTGCCAATGTCATTTAGACATTGCTCCGCATTTGCCAGAGTCTCGAATTGCAAATGCCAAATTTCGCTTTTGTTTTCGGTTTCATCCAGGAAATTTACATTATATTCGATATCTGAAAGTCGGTCTACTTCCACCAAATTGCTCATTGGCTGGGTTAGACTTAGTTCAATTGGTTGCTGCTTCTCCTCGTTGGATGCCAGCCAATTGAATTTGTCACTGCCGGCAATAAACAATTGCGAATCCGTTGCGAGCAGAGTGCAGAGCTCAAAGTTTCGTTTCTCCTGACCCGAAGTCCAGCGACAACCGCTCAATAGGGCACACACCTTGAGTGGTTCAGCCACCACAGAGCTGAGTCGTTGATGCACTACATCCGATGGATGTTGAATAACCTCACACTCCTTGGACATCGGATTTTCTAGAAAAACAAAAGAATAATTAGTTAATTATAATCTATTTTGATCAAATGAACCACTCAACTCACCTGCCAAATACATCAGCAAATTATCCGTTCGCACACTATCCTGCAGTATTAGTAGGAAGTTACCCCAGTCCCGCAGTGTGAATGATAATCCCAGTTTCCAGGGCAAAACTCGTATGCGTGTCAAACGATTCACTGGCAGGCTAATCACCTGTCGCAGCCACTTGGCCACATCATCCTGGGCTGGTGCATACGCTTCCATCAGGTAACACTTGCTGGTGGAGATTACCAGCAGACCGTCGCGCATCGTTTGCGTTTGCTCATTGTATATTCGACCCTTGGCGAGCCACTTAAAGTGCTCACCCGCCTCCTTGAATTTGCTCTGATAGAAATAGAGTTTCAAACGATGATCGATGTCATTGTAGTCGCTATAGTTAAACTTATATGGCTGCATCAGGCTGGCAGTTGCCTCCGTTTCAACAAGCTTTTTCGAGCTCGACATCAGCATGCTGGTGGATTGGAAAAGAGCTGCAAAGGTATAAAATATTGTAATATAATAAACATGTTAGAAACGATTCTGCTGATAATTGCTGGGCTAATCATATTTCACTTTCAATTATATAATACCGATTTAAGATTGCTTTTGATTATTATCTATTCTCTATTATGCTTCTACGTAATAATAATATATATGTATATGTATGTTTTCATAAAATATTTTCAAATTATTATATTATATACAGTAGAATACGCACCACCAAACATGACGGATATATGTGCATCCTCTGCTGTTTTCAGATGTGTTCTTTCATTTTGATCATTTGCAGGAGTCACCTCGTTGTAGTTGTTGTTGTTCTGTGCGTGAGTTGTGCTGCCTCCAGATTCAGACAAGAGCATATTCTGTAGAATGACGGCATCATCGGTAGGTAGCTTTTGCGGCTTATCCGCTGTCTGCTGCTTGGTCTGCTGTTCATAGGTTGTGCACACGCTGTCCGTCACCGAGCCTGACGAGCTGCTCTCAGTTAGTTGAATTTGTGCTAGGGCTTTAGATTTGACCGTTGTGTCCAGTGTGGTTGTTGCAGCCGTTGGCAATGCATCGATATTTAATCGAGCCTGCTCGACTAGAGTTTCGTGCTCGATGAAACTCTGCGATTGACTGAGATCATCGTCGATGGTCTGCAGATTGGGCATTTGGGATATGCGCCGCTCCTCGGAGGTTTTGCGACTGGCACTATGCGCACAGCTGGGATCCAGCACTTCAATGCTGGATTGGCTCGGATTGGAGATAATGTCCACGTCGCTCTCATTGGCACGAAACTCAAGATCACGCTCCGTATTGGAACTGCCCACAACAGATTGATTGGAGTCGAAGGAGCATTGCGAGTTGGTTATCTTCGAGCAGGAGCTGCTCTCATTTAGCGAATTCGCCGAACCTGTAGAAATATTTAGAAACATTAGTTTGGTTTGAATTATATCGCGGACAATGTTTCTCTCTAATTGAAGCAGCATTGATTTGCTTTCGCTCAAATGAAATGTAGCGCAATTTCCATTTTTTTTTGTGCGTTCAATTTGGAATAGAGTTGACTTTTGTTAGCTGAATAAATTAGTTTGTTAATTGCTTGATTTTTCATGCCCAAATGCTGCTTCATAGGACAGACAATAAGAAGGCAATTGCAAATTGCTGTCAACAACAAAAGAAATACAAAAATTGAGAGTTCATAAAATACATTAAAATTGGCATATTAACTTTTTGTGGTTTGCATCAAACTCCTACGCTTGGGTGTGCTATTAGCGATGAGCCTGCTGTTGCCCACTAAATAATTAAAATAGTATTGTAACAATTAAAGTTGTTGTTGTTGTTGTAGTTGGGTGAGCGAAATGGTACAAAAGGAATACATAAGAATACACAAAAGTTAGATTAACTCGCAGTTTGCCATTCGATTTTCAGTGTAGATAAGTGTGTTGTATGTTGTGTGTGTGTGTGTGTTTGTGTGTTAAAGCATGCAAAAAGAAAAAGAAATAAAAAATAATACAAATCAATTAAGTATAATATCAATTGTAGTTAATTTCTAAAATAATTATAAGCCAAAAGCAAAATGTGACTTTAAAGCCGCTTAGTTAACTAAAAATGGTTTGAATTGGTTACACTAAACTACATGTTAAATGTTTTTGTTTTTTTTTGAGTCAATTTATCCGTTTTAAATGTTTTCCATAATTGGATCTACATAAAATAGCAGACTAGCCAAGAACTTGCCAATACTTTGGTTGTCCTCCTTGGACAGCACATTCAGAGGCGTGTCAACAGGCGATTCCTCTACAACTAACGCCGGCGATAGCTTCGGCTCCACCGCAGCCACTTTGGGTTTATCCAACGAGCCGCACTCATCGTTCACCTCGGCCACAAACAAACTGCGACAGTCCGGACAACGCAGCTCTGTGAAAAGAGATATATGCATATTAGAAGTTGCACTTCGCGTAGTGTTCACTGTAACTAGTTGTACCCGCTGTCTTGTAGCTCTTGTTTTTACGTTCTCTAGTGAACTTGATGCCGCAATTGACGCAGCTATAGATGGTTATATTCATTTCAGTGAGATCACGCTGCGATAGAATGTCGCGTAGCTTCTTTTCAAGTTCCTAAGTGAATGAAAAAATAATTAATTAACATGTTTGGTTCGTTTATATATCTCATATACCTGACACAGTGCATTCTCGACGCAATAAACACGTTCTTGTTTATCCTTTTGCAATGTATCGAAATTAATGCGCAGCGTATTTGATTTGATTCGTTCACATGACTCCAAGACCTTGATGCTCCATTTTGTCTTGGTGCTGCAAATAGAGAATATTTCATATTTAAATGCATATAATTGTGCTATGTAATATCCAACCTCTCGGTGAGCGTATCCTTTTCCCGCACATAGTTAGAGGATATGGTAAGGAACAACGGATCGGTCGTCTTGTTTTCGTGATAAACGATATAGACCTTTTCATCGGGCTCCTCTTCGGAAACTGAAAAATAAGAAATTTTTGTTTAGCTTGCTCAAACATATTCTTTCTAAGAGGATTTCACCTGGTTCTTCTTCTTCCACAGCAGACGCATTTATATAGCTTTCGATCACTTGTTTGTGAATATCGATCTCTTGCTCCTTTTTCGCTTCAGGCTCTTTCGGCTGTTCCAAAAGCGTATTGTCCATGCTCGCATATTCCGTTTGGATGCTGTTGTTGCACGACTCGTAGACTGTTTGCTGTGTTTGGTTCAGGTCCGTGTCGTTGTTGGATTCTTTCTTAATGGGTGTCAACGTTGCATTAAATGTGTCACCCCAATTGCTCTGGGTAGTGGGCGTGGAGTTGAGTGGCTCTGTTGGCTCCGGCTGTGGCTCTGCCGGTTTCGCTGAAGCCGAAAGTTCGCCTAGGAATTCATTGAACCGCTGGCGTGCCTCATTGCGCTCCTCTTCACTAGGCTGTGGTGCATCTAGGCCAAACATTTGGTCCGCGTTGCCCGACTGCAGCCATTCGTTGCCAAACTTAAGACGCAATGTCTCAACTTGCTTCTTCGTCTCCAAGTGGCTGCCATCGGTGGCTTCTTGAGGTTTCTCTGCCACCCGACTATTGGCTTCGATTGCCGCTGTTGCTGTAGTAGCTTCGGTGGCCACCGAATCGTAATGTTCCGCAATTTCTACTGTGCGCAGCTTCTTGGATTTCCCACGTCGTTTGTCCACTTGCACATCAACCCTGGTTTGCTCAGCCTCTGATGATGAGTCCTTGCCTCTGATGGAGAACGAACGCTGCGAGCCCACACTCGATGCTGGTGTATTGATAGACGCCCTCGAACTGTTTATGGATACATGACTGCTCCCGCTCCGATGACTCATGGAGCCCACAAACCGCATCTGCTGACTGCCAACAAATGCTCTCTCTGCCTTGGAGAGCGGTTCAAAGTCTAACACAAATTTCACTGTCGCCGTATTCTTGTGCAGATACTGGGCCGTGGCCAGACGATGCTTGGGATGGCAGGCCAAAGGATTGCCTTGTAAATTCAGGACAGTGAGCGTCATGAGAACACTCAACGGTAAGAGCTGCGAATGCTCCAGCAAACAATTGTCGGACAGATCCATATTAGTTAGCGCATTCAGCTTGGTCATATCGAGAAGCTCCTCCACATAGTTGTTGCTTATATTGAGCATCTGTAGTCTTTTGCATGCCTCCACATGGAATTGCGGTATATGTGTCAGGCAATTGTAGCTCACATCGAGCGTCTTGAGGTGGGGCAGCCATTTGATGGCTCTCACACTGGTTAGCTTATTGTGGCGTAAATTCAAGTGCTGCAAGTGTTGGGCAAACTCCAGAGCCGTATCCACAGAGCGCAAATTATTGTAGCTAAAGTCAGCCGACTGCAGTTCGTTCCACACAAATCCATTCGACATATCCCCGCCGCAATGTGTAATGATGTCCTCCACATTGTTCAGGCTCTTGATGCATATCAATTGCTGCAGCTGGGCACGCAGGGCTTGAATTCCCACCACCTGGCATATGTTGATCTTGTGCACCTCCAAACGACGCAGCGCACGGAATTTGCGTATATCAATGGCGCCTTCAAAGTAATACTCGCTGGGAAAATAACTGAGCTTCAGCAGCGTTGTCTTTTGCACAAAATCGTGCAGCAGCTGTAAATCCGCAAACACGCTCGATTTGGCATTGATAGGCTTTACCACCTGGAAGGCGTGCTGTTGCTTCTGAAAGGTGCTAAGTCCAGCGCCAGCGGAAATATCGCTGTCCGCGATTAACGTAAAGGAATCATTCAAAGCGCGCAACAGTGAACCTGTAAATGTATAAGTATGTCTGTGAGAAAACGGTTTAGCTTGATAAGGTAGCTAGTTGTGCTGAGCACGAAATAACTGAGTGGGTGGGGTCTCGGTTTAGTCATGTCCCGACTGCATGCATGGTCCGCCGCTGCTCACCTGATAAGGTCAAGGTAAATTCAGAGTTCAGGATTTTGTCGCCATTCTTGCGCAGCAAGTTGGCCAATTCGGTGATCTTCTGTGGATCCATTGCTGTCTAGCAGGTGTAGTCCATATATACCAAATCAACGCCAGCTGCTACAGCTGCGATTTCAATTACGCTTTGTTTGTTCCTTGTCTAAGTGAATCAGCTTTATGCGTTTCAGCTTTTTTCGTTTATCATCTGAAAACCGAATGCAAACAATATATTAATAAATACACACACACATTGACACACAGATGCTCACTCACGCAGCCACAAATACAATTTGCACTTGGCATTCCACGTACTTCACCTAATTGTATTTTGATGTTTATGATTTTGCTACAATCTGTCTTAGAACAAAAGTCAATTACGACGCCATTGTCGAGTGCACAAAAACGCAAAGTTCTACATGTTCCACATATATTTTTATATAGAAATTTCGTTTTCGAACAATATAGAGATTAATACAAAATCTCTTTTGCGCGCTTATCCTATTTATGCACAAAAATATTCCACTCGCGAATGAGAAACACTTTTGTTATTGTTAAAATTGTCAGTCAGCAAGAAACGTAAACACAGGGTTGTATTTTGAGTGCAGTACAATCAGCTGTTTGGAAATATTAGAATAATCGATATAAATATCGATAGTTTTATATTTAACCGTAAACCAGAGCGGCAACAAAATTTTCAAATGCGTAGATGATGCCCCAAAAAAACTCAAATCTTGTTTTATTTTCACATTTTTAAACAGTTATTTATTTGCCTTTTATAATTTATAACTACGCCATTCAAATTATATCACTATGATTTTCTAATGCAAATAAAATTTCATCTTAGTTGTATTTCTCTCTGTTCATTTTAAATTAAACCATTGCTGTTCCATTTATTACGCCTCTGTTGTTTTTGTATTTGTAATTGTAAAATTCATTGTTGGTATTTACAATTGTATTTTAGGTACATACGCACATTTCTCGCTAACCTCAATTATATATTCTTTTATAAACTAAGTTAAAACAAAAAGCAGACTTTAAGATTGTTTTCTCTGTTCGTTTCTCTGTGGTTCGCTGGATATGCGTTGGATATTTAATATTTTAAACATTAAATTAACAACCTATATACTTTCTTGTCGTTGGCTGGGTAGAAATAGTTAAATGATTTTAGCTTCTGTGGATGCATAAACGTGTGCTGAAAATTTTGCTATTTACTCTTGATTTGCATTTGCATTTTTATTATTATTTTTTTTTTTATTTTTGGTGCATAAAAACATTTAAAAATTTGTAATTACTATTTTACAAAGTTTGCCTGCGGAATAGAAAACAAAACTCCATTATTTTGTGAAGTGCTTTGCGAATTGAGGAATAAAACATTTCAAAATTGCATTCAAAATACAAACGTGAATTAAAAAAACAGAAAATTCAAATTTTGGTACGTACTGCTGTCTGCCGATTTGTATCTGCCAATTTTTGATTTTTTGTTTGTTTATCAAATAATGTTTTTATTTTCAAAAATTTTCCTTACTTATACTTTTATCTTTTTTTTTTTATATATATGTACAAAAAATATTTAAATACTTTATTAAGGTTTGAACAAAATTCATTTTGGTTTAACAAATATGACACTGACGTTTTCTCTTATGAACACAAATATATATATCGTAAATATAGAAGATTTAAAAATGTATGCTTGAAATTAGGCGAAGGAAGCGATTTGCGAATACCTACTATATATATATATACATATATATATGTATGTATATTGGTAGTAAGTGCGTGTGTATGCGAGTATGAATTGACTTGGAGCTATAAACAAATAGTATTTACAATCGAGTTCTTGTTATCTAAACATTGTTTTTTTTTTTTTTTTTGATTGTGTGGTGTTTGACACAGTTTAGAGTTTTGGCGACGGCATGATGAACGTATCCCTATGAGAAATCATATAAAAAAGAAGAGAAGAAAACAAATTTTGTTTGTTGATGAAACATAAAAGTTGAATTTGTAAACATGTATAAGAAATGGGAATTGGTTAAGGTTTAATGTGGGATTAGGATATGTGTCTCAGCTACTATGTATGGTACTTGGGAATGAATAAGAATTTGTAGAAGAAAAATATAAAAAACTTTTTTGAAACAGTTGTCTAACTAGAAATTTTGAATTTTGAGTTTTATTTATTATTCTTTGTATTCAAACTTTAACTTAGATTAAATCAAAAGATAAACAGAACATGCTAATAGTTTATGTGCATAAAGTTAAAAATTAAATAAAAAGTATGTATAGTATATAAAAAGGCTAAGCTAAAAACAAAACAGTAATTACAGGTCATACAAAAATTTCAATTGGCAAATTAAATACAAAATAAAAGGAAAATCATAAAATCATAAGGTTGTGTGTGTAGTTTACTGGGCAGAAAAGGCAAAGGAAGGGAATTGCGGGAGGAACTCTTTAAACGTTTCATGTGCAGTTGTGCAAGAAGCAAAACAAAAAGAAACTCAACACTTACATATGCTCGGGATGATTGCGTATGCAATCAATTAAATCTTTAGGCTTAAGCTGATTTGTGCAAATTTTATGTATAGCTGTGAACAGTGGGAATCTGCAAGAAATTGAATTTTATAAAATATATATAGATATATATTGATATTTAAATCTTGTGTAGCTTTGTCGAGCGTACTTATCCTCCAAGCCTTTGTTTTTCAACATATAGTTGACTTCCTCGGCAGTGGGCGGGCCCTGCAATTTCTGGCCATTGAGCATTTCCTTCTCCAGCTCTTCAATTGTTTTGCCCGATGTGACAAAAGCCTCGGAGACGCGACGATTGCGGCCACCTGGAAAGAAATTCCCGCGTAAGAACAAACTTCTTCCATTTGTCCCTCTCACTTATGAGCATACCATAACATGTCGTAATGAGATCCGCCACACCGCAGCTCTCAAAGAAAGTGGATAGCTTGCTGCCCGGGTAGAAGACATCGACGAAGCGAATCATTTCCATCAGACCTAGACGAATGACCGCTGCCTTGGTGTTGTCGCCCAGCTTGAGGCCATCCACGAAGCCAGCGCCGCAGGCGACAATGTTCTTTAAGGCACCACAAACCTCAACGGCATCGGCATCCTCTACGACCACGACTCGGAAGTGATTGGCCTGGAACAGATCACGCAGCACCTTGCCGTACTTTTTGTCCGTGCAGCCGATTGTCGTCTCGCAGAAGTTGCCCTCGGCCACCTCGTTGGCCAGATTAGCGCCCATCAGCACAGCGCATGGTATCTGGGGACAGTGGATAGAGAGGGAAAATATCAGCTACTCTGTCTCCCTCTATCAGTATATAAACATATGGACTAACCTTCAAGTGGCGGGTGATTATGTGCGAAATAAGATCAATGCCGCCGCCCTCAGCCTTATCGAAGCCCTTGATTAGGGATATGGCAATGGCATTTGGCTTGATCTTGCCCAGCAATTGCTTGCAGAAATTGGGTATGAACTGATGAGGCACTACGAAAATGAGTATATCGGCATTCTTGGCTGCCTCGACTAGATCGGGTACAGCTACCTGTAAATAAGAGAATAAATACATTAAGTTCTTTTCTGCATCAGCAAAAGGAAAAAATGTTTTGATAAGCAAGCAAAGTCGTTACTTTTGATAATCTGAAGGTTGAATGAAGGAACTTTGAAATATTAAAACAAAAAGTACGTTTCATAGCGCTATGAAAATCATGGCGTACACACGTGTACACACCTACTTCAGGGGCTTGTCTCGCAGCTTTCTGGATCGATTTGCTATTGATTAGTTTTTTTCAGTTTGTTTTGTCACTTTAAAACTGGTTTGCAAGTCTTGCATAATAATTGTGAACTGATCATATAAGGTATAAAGTTCAGGTGTTGCCTTAGATAGTGAGCCAAGAAATTAAAAATAAATACATTTTTTATAAATATATATATTGAGTAATAAGTATGTATATACATATATTGTTTTGTAATTTGCTTTGAGCTTCTATTTGCATTTCAAATTAAATAATCTTTAAAATGAATAAATTAAACTTTATATATGTAGTAATAAAAATGCGAAACTGCTGTTCACAAATGCATATATATACTCTAAGTATAGTAAAAAATAAAGTGGAACTAAGTTCATTTTTAACGTCTCGTTGGCTTGCAATAAACATTTGTATAAAAATAAGCAATTACGTGTGTTTGTTTTTTTTTTTTTTCAAAATTGTAAAATGGAATAAAGTTTCGGGCCTAAATAAATATAAATATTAAAATGCGCGAGTGTTTTTTTATTATTTGTTTATATTTAACATATAATCTACGGATTAAATATATTTAAAAATTTTGTTTGCTTTATGAATAGCAGAATAGAGTAGAAATTCCCCACCACTTCACTAATCAACGGCCCAAATTTACTTTGTATTTCAGTCAAAAGTCCAACGAAATCTTTATTTGTTCAGTTTATTATGTTGATTAAGATATATATATATGTATATATATATACATATGTGTGTAGAATATTGCTTAATAGTAACAAACGTGTTTTCCTCTAAGCATGACACATATTAGTTCTAAATTATAGTAGCTATAAAAATAGAGCAAACAAATTCTTATCAGAAAACTCTGTATAAATTTCCTTTAGACTAGACGCACAAAGCGAGGCAACTATAATTTGTTGTACTACTTTTCTCCTCTGTCTCTCTCTTTCTGTATGTTTCCTTATCAGGTAACTAAAAATAAAACCATTTTGTATATACTTTTGTTGGCTCACTAAACACTTAATTTGATGAACACTTTGCAAATTGCCTGCAGTTTTGACATTGGCCTGGCCCATGGTGATTTGTTTATAAACTAAGTAGACGCCTATTTTTATATGTGTATGTGTGTATACATAGCATTTGTTTTTCCAATTTGTTGTTGTTGTTGTTACGGCTTGCTTTCACTATTGAAAACTTGCCAAAATTTATAGCTATAGAAATTTACATATATTTAATAGGTATATGTGGCATTATTTTATATAAAACAAAAGGAAAAGACAGACATAATGTCGTTTTTTTCCTTCCATCATTTTGCAGTGCCAGCTGTTCTAGTCAAAATTTAAAAATTTGTTTTGGAAAATTTCGCATTGTTAACAGTCAAGCTACACATACATATGTAGCTGATAATATTTGGTGCGAATTTATCTCGACAACTCAAATAGCATGTTTAACATGACCTGCAAACAATGCGGCTTATCAAAAATCAGCAAACACAAACTGTGAAGTGCTGTGCGCTAAGCTTATCAATTCAGCTGAGCAAATTATGTGGCTGTATATAAATACATTTTTGAAATAAATATATTTTTATTAAAAAAAAAAGTTTAATATATATATATACATATATATATATATATATAACGTAACAGTCACCATCGAGCTATGTGAATGTTAAAAAAGTTGTAATCGATTGTTTGAGGCACAATTATTTTTAAATTCAACAGTTAAGAGAGTGCAACAAAAAGAGAGAGAGAGAGAGAGAGAGTGTGTGTATATAAGAGTGCACGCGAGTGAGTGCAAGCCGGCCTTGACCTACGTCAAAGACAGTGGCTGAGCTGGCATTGCCAGCATGGCAGGAGTAGAAGGTTTCTATTTAATGTGCAGACGTCAGAGCAAGGTGAGACTTTTGTTGATGTGTTGGCCCTGAAACAAAAGTGCAACGCGGGCCAAAAAAACACGAGAGAGAGAGAGGGACTAACGTTTAGTGGGTTGTAAAAATAGCTGCATATGTATGCCCGCTCTTTCGTCTGATTAGATAATTTGGCTGCACGACGACACGGCCAAGATCAAGGCAGCGGCGTCTTTTATGTAAGGGGCAGCTGCAGCTGCAGCTGCAATTGTTAATAATTTAACTAATACTAATGCACAGATTGCATAAGAGCAAACGGCTGTTTTTATAAACTTGTTATTTACGATTTTCAATTAGCAGCAAACTAATTATTTTGTTTTGTTTTATTTTTTTCGTTTTTTTGTTTTTATTATCTTATTGTACTTACCACATTTGGAGGGAGTTTGTGGCCCTTCAGATATTTAACATTCTCATGAGTTTCATTGATGATTTCCGTTAACTTCTTGCCATCAATCATCTCCTCATAGACGAACATTGTGACGCGCTCCTCAAACTCTGGCAATGCGGATGCATTGGCGCCCACAATTTTTGCAATGGCCGAACCCCTGAACAAGGTTTAAAAGGCCAAGTGCAATATGCAATCATTATATAATTTGCCATAATGCTTTTGTTATTGTTGCTGTTGTTGTTTCTATTGTTATTGCACTCACCAGTTGCCGGAGCCAACAATGCAAACATTTACTTTTTCCGCCATGCTGATGTTATTATTAGTAGTTATTGTATTTGTTGCTGCTGCTGTTGTTGTTGTATGGCAAAGTGTGTATTACTTTGCCGATTGATTTGAACGCGTGTCAGACTCTATTTGTTGAACTGGCGACTAGCGCTTGAGAATTATTTACTTCGGACTGACACGTCGAAACAACGGCACGTTTAATAAATACTATTTAGTAAACGCGTATTTGCAAGAGCATGCAGCGATAGTCTATCGATAACAGTTTATTGATTGCACGCCGATAGTGCGCAACGGAAAATCGAATACGAATATTATTTACTGATAATCGAGCTGTGTATTTAAAGTTCATTTAAACTTTAAATGTATAGTTAATTATAAATACCATAATAAATAAATACGAGTTTTGTTATATTAATTTTGTATGTTCTCTAAGCGTGAACTGCCGTTCATAATTTAAATATATTTTGCTTCCTAAACTCAAATAAATTTAATAAATTTATTAGAAAATACGATATTGGCCTTTCTAAAACAGGGGCATCTGATATAAATATATGTATATACTTATAAAATTAAATACAGAAAGTCAAATATAATTATTCATTTGTCACTTATTATTCCCGCGTCTCTCTTTCTGTTTATACCCAAATGAAAATGTTAAGGCTACTGTTATAGCTTCTAACAGTACCCGCGCAATTCAAAATTACAGTGTCACCTTTACATTCAATTTTGACTGTAAATAAAACTTTTAGTCACAACTTTATCAATTTGATACAGTTTTAAGAAGAAAGAAACTATAGGTATAAAATAACTTTCATTTCCCAAAATAAAGCAATACGAGCAAGAACATCATGAATAGTGGAACGCTGAAAATTTGGCTGATAGTTGGTGGTACGTGGCATTCTCTCAGTTCAAATTGAATGGATTTATAAGTAACCTGTATTAACAAACATCTACAGCATTCCTTATGCTATTATCCCCCATCAACGGTGCGGTACCATGCTACGAGCCTGGCTGCGGTGGGAAATAAATAAGCGCAGAATCGATCGAGTTCCAGAAGTATTTGGTGAATTTACCTCGGGTCGGACACATCCAGTTGTGATTCACTCATCCTATCTGGTAACTAAATATGGTAATGCATAATTGTATAATGTATATACCTGACTTAATAAAATTGTAAGACGCAGTTTAAAAGAGTTGGTTTTAAAGAAGAAGAAGGTGAAAAAGGAGAGGGCGAGAGAGAAAGAGAGAGAGGGGGGAATATAGAACGAGTGCGAGAGATGAACCTTTATATATACATCACGCCACAGTAGAAGAGTCGCATAGTAAGAGTGTATAAAAAGGTGGTATAAAAATAAAACTTAAGTTGATTCGAATATTGTTTGAGAAACTAGAGTTTCGAATTGGTCTTTAATGTAGCAGAATTATATCCTCTTTGGAATGCAACTTATGTATATCTAATTATAATACTCAATAAATTTTAGTCGACTTTTATGTCGTGTTGAACTCTGAATTCAAAATTACAGGGTTTTTTTTTACATTCAATTTGGACCGTAAATAATACTTTTAGTCACAACTTCATCAATTTGATACAGTTTTAAGAAGTTCAAACTATAGTTATAAAATAACTTTCATTTCCCCAAATAAAGCAATACGAGCAAGAGCATCATGAATAGTGGAACGCTTAAAATTTGGCTGATAGTTGGTTGTACGTGGCATTCTCTCAGTTCAAATTGAATGGATTTATAAGTAACCTGTATTAACAAACATCTACAGCATTCCTTATGCTATTATCCCCCATCAACGGTGCGGTACCATGCTACGAGCCTGGCTGCGGTGGGAAATAAATAAGCGCAGAATCGATCGAGTTCCAGAAGTATTTGGTGAATTTACCTCGGGTCGGACACATCCAGTTGTGATTCACTCATCCTATCTGGTAACTAAATATGGTAATGCATAATTGTATAATGTATATACCTGACTTAATAAAATTGTAAGACGCAGTTTAAAAGAGTTGGTTTTAAAGAAGAAGAAGGTGAAAAAGGAGAGGGCGAGAGAGAAAGAGAGAGAGGGGGGAATATAGAACGAGTGCGAGAGATGAACCTTTATATATACATCACGCCACAGTAGAAGAGTCGCATAGTAAGAGTGTATAAAAAGGTGGTATAAAAATAAAACTTAAGTTGATTCGAATATTGTTTGAGAAACTAGAGTTTCGAATTGGTCTTTAATGTAGCAGAATTATATCCTCTTTGGAATGCAACTTATGTATATCTAATAACAATACTCATTAAATTTTAGTCGACTCCTACGTCGTGTTGAACTCTGCTCCTGCTGTTGGAGCTGTCGGGCGATTAGCTCATGTAACTGTAGCCAACGTAGTCATTCATATGTAGTCGCTGCTGCACATTAAGCCCTCGACTAGGACATGTCAAAAGCTATGCCAGAGTCATGGCTAACCGCTGCCACGCCCACATTGTCAATGGGCGAGCGTCAATGGTCTGTCGGGCAGACCATCCCAGTGCAGAAGGTTAATCATGCAGCGATGTTGTTACGCGTTAATACCTTCATGTGAGCTGGACCACGTGCTGAGCGCTGTTTGGTTGCGTGTCTAACGCTGTTTGGCCCTTCATCTATGCCTGTGTGTGTGTCTCTATGTGTGAGTGTGTGTGTGTAAGTGTGGGTGAATCGTGTCGCATTGAGTTGGTTTTGGGTTTGGGCTTTCGGTTGGGTTGCTTTCTATGCTCGGGGTTGCTCTAACTCCGTTTCCTGTTGCTGCTGCAGATGTTGTTGTTGTTGTTGTTGTTGTGCACCCGTAAAATTGATTGCGGCGAAAGCTGGAAAGTTGCACGTTATGCTCGTGGCCTGACTTGCTCCTGCTTTGCGTCTGTGTCTGAGTCTGTGTGTGTGTCCGTGTCCGTGTCCAGGTCTTGTGTCTACTATCTGGTTCTGCTTCTGGTTCTGTTTCTGGTATAGCGTGCGGATTGGCTTGTTTCCAACGCCAGCCAACAGCAGCAGCTCGAAATGTGATTTTCTACAGCATCGCAACGACGATTAAGTGCTGCCCAAACACATTAAACATTTCTACAAATGTGCAAAAACTTTTTTATTTATAATCTCTGGGATTTCAGTATGTAATTGTAATTAGAGGATATAACAAATGTATGATGGTATTTCTATTTATAACTGAGTACAATGATTGTTGTAAAATAATAAATAAGCTAATTATAAAAATATATAATTAAAGTATAAAAGTTATATAAAGTTAAAAAAAATCCATATAATAAAAATCATTGCATTTCTAACTTTCTTTCCTATGTGAACTGCAATAGAATTTTAGTTATGTTTTAGTATTAATTTTATTAATATATATAAATTTATAAACATTCAGGAATAATCATGTAGGAGTACTCTACTTGAGACTGCTCGACTATATAGATACCCTGAGCCCTATAAAAATCTGAAAAAAAAGCTGGGCAGAGAGAGGAACACAGCTTGTTCGATTCGAGTTTAAATATCGAGCATAAATATACTTACATAATTTATCTAGAGACTAAACATGTCTAGCGAATCGAGCGAAACGTATGGCAATCATCATGATCGTGTCAGACTATCAGAATGTTAAGATAACAATGGGCAGGGATATGAACAGGGTCGAGCCGTTAGATATGTATATACTGCGTCGGGAATATGAAGAAAGGTAATGAGAAGGCGTACGATGACTATCATATTGCTATGGTAGAGCAAGGAACTAGTCTCATGGCTATCGATAAGAAGAACGGAGGACGCATCGTCGGCATAGTTGTGGCTGCTGCTCAGGCACATAGCGATTCGGATAGATATTTCAAAGATATATCGGCAGCAGCTGACTATGAACGCATCGACATAATTAAGTCAAAAGTCGAGAAAGTCTTCAAGCATATCACTTATGTTGATGCCACCATACGTGGCAAAGGTTTTCATTTTCAATGGATTCAATGGGTATCAAAACGAGCTTTTTGTTCAATTCTGGTTTCGACCATACAAAATTGAGGTTTATTTGTGATTTGTATGGCTATTCTGCATCAAATTGACTAAGATGTGACTAATTTATATTTATATTAATAATATAACTGAAAGGCGTAACTGGCTTGATATCAGCTAAAAAAATATGAAATAAATCAAATTCAGGCAAAGTCTCATTTCATAATATCATATCTATCCATATTTATATAGCTGGAATATATATTTTTAGATATATTTTCTTCTATTCTCGATATTATTAACTTGTCATCTATACCCGCAGCTTAGCTGGGCCCCTTTTGATGCTTAAGCCTGTTGAAGTTTCAGTTGGCCCAAAAAAACTTTTCTTTTAAATCATTCATATACAGAACTTGCCTACGCCTCACTAGGCGTATGCGCAATTTCTATGCACAGGCCCAAATTACCATGTGGCGCACATCAATCCTTTCGCCCACACACGCACACCCATGCAGATGCACACCCACATGTGTTATACAACAAGTGGCCGAATTCACATAGCTATTAGATGGCCGTGGGTTTCGCTACAGCCCATGGCATGCCCAATATATGCAGAGCCGTTGCCACCTTTTCGGCCATGTCATGCGGCTGATGATGATGTGTGAGAGAGGGGCTGATTGGCCATGTATTGGATTGTTGTGTAATATATTGTGTGTGTGTGTGTGTGTGTGTGTTTGTGTTCATAAAAAACAATGACGGACATTGGATCTGCTGAGGGTATAGAATAATAGTATATCAAAATTTTACAGCCAGCCACAAAAAGAATGAAATAAAATCATTTACGCAAAACGAGAGACCCAAATTGAATGCCAAGACAAGACTAAGCGAAGAAAATATACAACGTTAAGCGGATGTACGGCGCTTATCCCTTTCAACAGACACACACACACACACACACATACACACACGCAGAGAGTGAGCGAGACGGAGATCGGAAGAGAAAGGCAGAGAGAGAGAGAGAGAGAAGTGAGGGAGAAATGGTTTTTATTATTTTTATTTTATTTAAACCACACAAAATACTTAAGACGATTTTGTGTTTTGTGGTGCAAGATGTATTGCCCATGGCCAAGTAAAAAGTGTGAAAAGAAATGAAAGACAACGTAAGTTCTAGCCAAAAGGGTATACGTATGTATGTATGTATGTATATATTTGTATATATGTAGATGCAACATGTCCAGCGAGCGGTCTGTGCGGTTCCATTCTGGACATCAGAGCTACAATACGTGCCCCAAAGGCATTTGCCGTTCTCATTCACTCGACCCCTCATCCCACCCC
This sequence comes from Drosophila navojoa, assembly GCF_001654015.2. Next base: position 334,975 of record NW_022045906.1, read on the forward strand.
CTCTCTTCCTCCCACTCTCTTTCTCTCTCTCTGTGTGTGTGTATGTAAAATAAGCAAATGTCTTACCTTTCGCATCAAGACGTTCGCTTCAAACAATGGCACGTCCTTTGATGACAGCATCGGATGGCAGCAGGCATCAATAATAGAGCCGCTTACATACATATGTCCTCTATCAAAGCATTGAAAGACATTCGCTCCAAGTATTTATGACAGCTGCCCGGCGACCGCCCCATTTTCACGGCCGTTGGACAATGCTTAAGCATTACGCAAAATATGCGACAGCATACAAATTGCGGATTTACACACACACACATATATATATATATATATAAATATATAGATATTATTTTTTTCATATTTTTTATTATGATTTACATTTTATATTCGCATTTGCGTCGCTCGCTTGGCCAGCAAATGAAATGTTTTTGGCACTTTTTAATGCCATCATTTTTTGGTATCCTTTCTCTCAATGTTCTTTTTTTTTGTTTTTTTTTTTATTTTATTTAAAACTTGGTAAATAGTGTGGCCCAAAGAAAGCGCCACTTAATTGTTTTAATTGCCTTTTTTCTGTGTTACTTCCATTAACACAATTTGCTTTGGCTGCGTCTGTTATTTGTTTAGTGACAACGAAATTTGCATGTTTCTTTTTTGGTAACATTTTTTTTTTTTTTTTCGCAGTGCATTAGGCGACGACAATAACTAGACAGCGGAAAGTAGGCACAACATTTTTTTAAAAGGGGTTTTATTTAGACCTTACAAGAGTTAAAAAGAATAAAAATGTAGATTTAAGATAGTGGGTACATTAGTTCTTTAAACAGTATTTATTCATATCCTTTACTTGGCAGTAGTTTGAGGTTATAGGCTAAATTTGCCTTCAATTCAAATATAATAAGCTGCAATAAACAATGAATAAAAAATGAAATGTATGATTTAATCTAGCAATTCTAATCTAATCTCAAGTTTTGGAGTTTGAAGTCAACTTACCTTTATTTTAATATATTAATTTTTTGTTTTTATAAAAGTAATAAAATGTTATGAAAAATATAAAAAATAATAATATTAGTAACAATATTTTAAAAATAAAATTGCTTGAAGGCTTTTTTGCTCTTTCTACAAACTTTTTTATTTAGAATTAATTCTTTGTAAATATTGAATAAATAAAAATTAAATTAAATTAAATACTGTCTCTTATTTCTAAGTGAAACAAATTATAAAACAAATATTGTTCGCATTTATGGCCGAACTGTGTCTTTGACTATTTGTAGTTGCTGCATACAGGAAATATTTCGCACTCTCTCTCTCTGCCGGAAGTATAAACTATACCACAATTGAGTAGGGCAATATTAGAGCTAGGTCTGTGATGTATAGATGTAGAAATATATCTAGCTTTTGTTGTGTTCATGGGAAATGTATATTCAATTCATACATACATAGGATGCGGTTTAATAGACACTACAAAATTCCCTATTATATTACCAAATACAAACTACAAGTTTTAGTCGTTCAGCTTATTGATAATTGAAACTATTATGAAAATAAACTGACAGTCACCGATTATTCACGTCAATTTCTGTATGTCTAATGATAATATGTGCCTATTCACAAGAAGTCAATTAGATTCTACTAAAAATTTTAAGAAAGAATATAATAGATTTAAATAGATAATGTAATGAGCAATTGAGCAACTCTTATGACTTTTTATAAGTCTCAATTAAAAAGATACATTATTGAATATTAAGGCCACTATAGTCATAAATGCAACTCCCATTTCGTTCAAGTTTTTTCCGCAACCCACAAATTAAAATATATAAAAAATACTGTCATTCATTTTTGCTTGTATTATATTTAAATTTATTTAAATATTTTTTTGTTTTTTGTTTTGTATACATAATAATTAGTTTGCATACATATTTATATATATTTTTTTTCGAGCCAACAGCTGCTGCAACTTACAAACTATTTCCAACTATTATTGTTTATCTAAGTACTTATTTTTTTGTTCAAAAATTTGTTTTTTTTTTTTTCAATTTTATTTTATATTTTTTGGCAACACTTTTGATGCATTTCACAAAGTTCGCTTTGGCAAAATCAATTATGAAGCATTTGGGCATTTGACATAACTGATGAACAAAGCTGGGCACCAGTCTATATCTATGTATATATATCTTATATATATGTATATCTACATGCTATATGTATTACACGCACTCTTATAAATTTGTATATGTATATATATATATGTGTGTGTGTGTGTGGGTGTGCGTGTATAACTAACTGAAACATTAAACCAACAAATGTGCAAAAGGTAACAAAGACAAAACATACAGCACACAGCGCTTGACCTGCGGCAAAGTTATTTTTTCATTTTCCACGATTTCTAAACATAGCGTAAAAAAGAAGAAGAAGAAGAGGAGCAAGACCAAATGAAAATTGCCATAAGAGAGCAGCAGAAAAGTTATGAAATTGGAAATTATATACACAGAGGCACAGTCAAATTGAATTGAAGCAAGCGGGGCAAAGCGAAGATGTATATACCTATATACCTTGGAAGGGTATATAGATGATGGAGTAATAGAGAAGCTGGGCTTTATGTTAAGATCATGATTCTGCAGAGTGTTAAGCAGTTATGTAGAGATTAAATAATAAAAAAAATAAATAAATTCACAAATGGATAAACAACAAGATTGGACTATCATCTGAATAATGAAAATGAACATCAATCATTTCATTGGCAGACTCTGCCAATGTCTGCTTAAATTTCCACGAAGCGATTCTCTTCTCTTCTAAGACTGTTAAAAATAATTACAAGCTCTTTTACGAATAGAGAAAAATATAAGATGCTAACATAAATGTTAAATTTACATAAATGCCAAGCTCCTTAGACTCTGCCAACACTCTTTTAAAAGCTCTTCTACGAAAGAGAATACAAATATGTTAACATAGCTGTTGAGGCGTTATTCTTTAAGACTCTCTTCAGAAGTTTGGCTTGGGCTGTCGCAGCAGCTTCTCTAATTATGTAAATACTTATATGAGCACTCACAGAAGCTGAGCAAAAAGTAAGCTGTTAACATAAGCCAAGCTAATTATTAACAGTTGTCTCGCAGGCTCTGTTAAATGCCTAAGACTGTCTACATAGTGAAAAGACTCTCTGCTAAAAAAGCCAATGTGCAAAAAGGGTAAATGGTAAACGGGCAAAATCAGCAGTGGGAGTTGGGTGGCAATTGACTGTTGCAGCAGGTCAAGGGTGCTCTGGGAGTGGGGACGTCGAGGAGTGGATTTTGGGTGTGTGGCTGGCTTGCAGGTGGGTTCTGCTTGCCAGCCAACTGAAATAACATGAGCAATTTTTAGAAAAGCGACGACAAAACGTCGAATGAAAGATAAATAAAGTGCAGAGTGAAAAAAATAAAATGTTAGAAAGTAGCGCGAAAGAGAGAACGATAGAGATAGAGAGGGGGAAAAATGAAAATAAACGAAAAGTAGCGAATAACTCGCGAACAGAGCTATAAATCAACGTGAAAGCAGCCAGAGGCGCCCGGAGGGGCGTGGCAATGTATCTATTACATGAGCGCTGTACGCGCTGTGAACTGTCGCAGCTGCAGTCGCAATTTTTTTACTTTTATTTTCATCAACGTTTCGTTTCCATTTTTTCTTTCCTTTTATATATATTTTCTTCTTCATTTTTTATAATTTTTCTCTTTCTAGTTTAGTTGGAGCAAAAATATTTTTGCAAGTGACAAAAATTGTTGCCGCATCGATTTTGATTACATTTGGAAGCACGCCACGCCCAATTCACAACAAACGGCCAGCCAGCCAGCCAGCCAGCCAGCCAGATAGGCAGTCAGTCAGCCAGGCAGCCAGTCTAGTGAATCATCATCTACTTGTCCACCTGCGCCGGCTCCATGGTGTACATATCGCGCAGAAGTCGTGCTATCGGCACGTTGCCGATAGTCTCCTTGAAGAAGAGCGCCTCAATGGTCGACGCTCGTATCGTGCGGAGCGAGGGTAGCAGCAGCAGCAGCCTACCGAAGCGTGTGGCCTGGCGCGGATAACGCAGCCGCACATGGTCGGAGAGTATGCACTGCGCCTGATCCTGCAGCATCTCTACCGGCTGCACATCGCACAGGCCGGCGGTCTCGGGGGCGAACAGTGCTATGGCCTTCATGCAGCCCACTTCGCTGCCATCGGGCGTTATCTGACGGAAGCGACAGAGGATCTCCTGTATGGTCTTCATTTCCATTTGGGTCGCCTCATCCTGCAGCACGCGCTCCTTGATGAGCGGCGATTCCAGTATGGGCGTCAAATCCAAGGGAATGGTCCATTGGGCGAGATTGAGCAGAAAGAGCTCCTTCCAGGATTCCTGATTGGGAGAAATGAGATTGAAATGGCGGTAAGTCAATAATTCAATATGATATAGTAGTTATAAAAAGGTAGTACTATAGTAATATTATACAATTTTAAGATATGTGTAGCTATATAATGTATTACACCTTATTGTTCATATGGACGGACGGACCCGGCTAGATCAAGTCAGTTTCTCGCGTTGATCAGAAATATATATAATTTATGGGTTCTGCTAGGTATATCATTTCCCCTACATTTCCCCCTCGCTACGCCTCTGCTCTTACAACCTCAACTAAAACTTCTCTCAGAGGTTGCCTGATAGAAAAGTTATTATTCGAAGTATTATTTCTAATGGAATTTAGCTAAGGAAACTTGAATTCAAGTGAAAGTCTTTAAGTATGAAGTTAATTCTCGATTCCAGTTAAAAGATGGTTAAAAGATCATCTTCAACTCGACTCAAATATATTTCCCATATATAGCTATAGCTCACCTGCAGCAGCAAATGCTGATCGTTCTTGGACAATGTCTGGAAGGGCATCAGACACTTGACCCAGCGCACGGCCATGAAGAGCAGGCGGGCCGTCGTCTCCTGTAGCATCTCCCAGGAGAGCAGGCGCGAGTCGAGCAGCTGCTGGGGCAGCGGCGGCGGAAAGAGCAGCGCATTGTGCTGCACCTGATACTGGATGAGCTCCTGGCACTTGTCCGGACTGAGCAGCAGTTCCAGGAAACCGTTCGAGCCGTGGCAGGCGTTGCTGGAGCGCGCTGTTGCCAGCGACGCGGGCGGAGGTGTGGGCGTTGTGGGCGTGGGCGAGCCAGATGTGTAGCTAAGCTGTTTATTGTTGCTCAGATTGTTGTTGTTGTTGTTATTGTTATTGTTGCTATTATTATTGTTGTTGTTGTTGTTGACATGGATGCTGTGCATGAGCAGCGCTGCATTTGTGGGCGGCGTTGCCGGATTGTTCGTCTGATGCGAGTTGTCGCTGAGGCAGTGCGTCGAGCTCTGTGGCGGATGCGGCGATGCGCTGGATGCGGCCAAACTCTGCGAATCGGTCAACGTGGGCGCTGGCGAAACGCTGCCAGCGCTCAGCGGCGGCGATGCCGACGGCGACGGCGTCTCCGTTTCCACATTGACGCGCGGACTCTCGCTGCCCAGGCTCAGGCTGCCAGCGCCGTCAGCTCCGCCGGCGCCGCTGCGCGAACCAATGCTCGAGATGGACTGTATGGAGTTGCTGGGCGAGGGCGATGAATAGTTGTTGTTGTTGTTGTTGCTGCTGTTGTTGTTGTTGCTGTTGTGATTCCCTGCAATGGCTGACGACGTGGCCGGGTGGTGGCCATACGGCGTGGTGGAGACAACAGCAGCCACAGCCGTTGCCGTTGCCGCCGTGATGCCGGGCAACTTGCTGGCCGCCTCGGCGATCAGATTGTGATGCAGCAAGTGGGGTGGGAAGGTCATGGCGACGCTTGACGCACCGCCAGCACTGGCAGTGACTGCACCACCGAGCGCACCGCTGCCACCACTGCCATTCTGCAGAGCACCATGCGGAGCCAGCGCATGTCCATGGGCCGGATGATGAAAGGCCGTGGCATGCGATCCGGCCGACTGGGCGCCATGGCCCGGCTGCCCTTGGTGTGGCAGGGCCGGAGCACCGCCCTGGCTCGCGCCTGTGGGCAAATGGAAGCCACCCGGCGGTGCATGGGTCGAGATGTGCTGCGTATAGTTGAACGATGCGGAGACATTGGTCACCAGCGACACGGGCAAGTGGCTGCCATGATGATGATGCAGTCCGGCAGCGGCGGCTGCAGCGGCCGCCGCATGATGAGCCGCCGCCGCATGGGCGTGATGGTGATGATGGTGGTGGTGGTGGGCGTGGGCGGCGGCCGCATGGTGAGCAGCCGCTGCAGCTGCCGCGTGATGATGATGGTGATGCAGCTGCGGATGCAGCTTCGGCTTGCGGGGACCGCGCTCATGTTGAACCGCTGCAAAATGTGAACGCAAAAATCGGAGTGAGATTGGGAATATATACTGAAGTGATAAGAATATGTGATAATGTGAGATAATCTAATCTGGTATGAATTGAATCGGTTAGCAGATTGATCTGGAACTTATTTTATTTGTGTGATAAATTAATTAGCATTAAAATATTGTTTATGTTTTATGTTTAGTTATAGGTTATAATGGCAACAATATTAATATTTGTTGGGATTTTAGATATTGGTTAGAAATTCTTTGCATTTTATGGTTTAGCCGGAATGATATATGCGCATATATAGAGACTCAAATTGTCTGTTTTAATCTAACAAACTTTTTATTACTTATTATTTATTATATTGAATAAAAAATTCTTTTATTTACAGAGTACATTTATTATTATTATTATTTTTATATATGTATACTGAATATATGCATATATTATTTGTTATTTATTCTTGAGAGCACAATGCAAATAATAATTATATTCACAGAAATATATAAAATGCTGAGATGTTGAAGAATATTATATTATATTATTTCAATTTTCCACATGAATGTGTGTTACGGATAAGGAAAGTATGGTTAAACAAAAATAGTATTATTAACAAGGTTATTCATAAAAAGGTAATATAATAAAAAATATATTTATATATATCTTCAATTAAAGAATATATTATTAATTTTGTAATGTCTCATATCTTCAACAGAATATTTTAAAAACTTTCCTTTTTATTCTTTTTTCTTTAAAATTATGTATTTGTTATTATATTTATAAATATTCAATGAATACATATATTGTTTGTATTCATTCTCCATTATAAGTCTGAACTCACAGCCTAATGATTATATTGGGGTATATGTCCAAAGTCCACTGCGAATTATCTAAGGAAAAATTTAAGCTGGAAAAACGCAAATGTGGCTCAATTGATAAAATTTGACTACACGCATTTCTCTTGTATTTGAATATATCCCAGCTGTTTCAGTTTTTAATGTATTTTTCGCTGATTTTGCCTTTTTTTGTATATGTTGCGGCATTTATCCTGGATCTGACTACGCTTTTGTTTGTTCCATTTCCGTTTCCATTTCCGTTCGCGTTTGCTCAACTGTTTTGCATAAAATCAGTTCAAGTGTGTAATTGCGTTAATCTGCTTTTAAGTAGTTAAATAAATAAAGTTAATTTCAAAGATACTTTGAGTGGCTTTCTTCTGTTACTTTTTCCTTTGTTGCCCGGCAGAAAACTTTGCCAGCGCTTTGAAGTGTGGGCGGGGCGGGCTTGGCTCCGCATAGGCAAATAGCAAATACCACTTGGCTCTGTATAAGCAGCTAAGCACATACACACAGGCATAATAAACCGATTATTAAAATACGAATCAGAGAGACAGAGGGAGCGAGTGGGAGTGCGAGTGGGAGCGGGAGAGACAGAGAGATACCCGATGTTAGTCCTTTAGTAGTGGCAGCCAGGTCGTGTGAACTGTTGCATATGCCCCAAGCCTGGACCTGGACCAACACACACGCACACATGGATCTCTACCACTCCCTCCCACTCTGTCTGTGTGGGTTGCTGTCATGACTTTTATTTGTTTGTAATTAAATGTATCTATAGCGTGCGCGTTTGTATCTTGTATCTTGTGCGTGACGCAGCGCAAAAGGGGTGACATTTTAATCCGCAGCTAATCGCATGTGTGAGCGACTCTCGCTCTCTGTATGTGTGTGCGTCTGTGTGTGCGCTGAAGTGACTGCAGCCAGTTGACGGCCCCTGTGGCACTTGAAAACTACTAGCTACAGCTACAGCTACAGCTACCGCGCTCCGGCTTTCAGGTCGCGGCAAAGCTTTCAAAAGATCACAAATTTCAATTAAAGAAAATGCCAAACTCATCAAATTTTTACGCTGCGGGTTAAGCGGCATCTGGCGAAACTTGCGACAACGAATTCTTTTTTTTTTTTATTCTCAGCTCGCCGGCAGACTCTTAAAAACTGCGGTCTGCATCAAAAATAAAAAGTTCCCCTTTCGACTTGGGAAAGTGAGCCTCGCTCCCGCCCCCTCCCCTCCTGAGACCGGAAAACTCTCGGGCAAATTGCTAACCCTTTGGCACGCGACGCCTTCGTGCTTCCTCCGCAGTTTCTTGCTGCTCAAACAAAGAAACGTGTGAAAAAGGCAAAAAATTAAAGGGCATAAGCAGAAATTAAAATTACTTTTTTTTGTTGTTGTGGGGATTTTCCTTTTGCTGCGCTTTTTATGACGGCCCCCAATCGGGCTCAGTCCCCACAGCAATTTTCCAGCTTTTTCTAACTTGAAGCGACGCCATTTTGTTTCTACGCCGCCAAAGTTGGTACAAAAAGTGAATCAAGAAGAAGAGCAAGAAGTAGAAGTGGAAGAAGCAGATTTGTAGCTCCCGCTAGCTAGCTCCTGATTTGATTGCTGCCAAAGTTATGGATGCAAAATGCAAAAGTCGTGTTCAGCCGCCTGCCTCGGCACAGCGTCAAATCAACTGGAGGCGATTTTCCTACTTTGCTTGCAGCTATGCGGGCTGACGTCACAGATGTCAAAGACGCCGCCGCAAAGGTCATTGGCTGGATACTAAACGAAGTTTGAGAGAGCCGGAGGTGTATTTGAATTGGAGGCAGAGCCTGACTAATTATATTTTAAGCTATATATAACAAGTAAGAAGACTCTAGTCGATGCTGCTCGACTAGGAGATACCCTGAACC
>NW_022045906.1:353870-372351 GCF_001654015.2 Drosophila navojoa
TTATTGCATCGAAATAGCGACGGCCTCAAGGGCTTGCATCAGTGAAAATTCCGACGGTGTTTCGGGTGAGTTTGCAATGTTTACCTGTGCCCATTTTCCGTTGGTGGAAATATTTAAACCCTAAAGTATCCAGCGTGGTTAAGTTTATGTTGACAGCGCTAATCACACGATATATTTAACTGGGAATCGGGTGGATTTTTAGTTCAAGCACAATTGGCACTGGGAGATCACAAGTCACAAATTAAATTTTGACCAACGCACGCGAAAAATTGTTGATTACGTTTGCCGACGCAAAGGACGATGACGACGACGACAACGACGACAACGACGGCGACGACGACGCAGCTGCTGCGGAGCGGATGCGGATCGTTTTGGCTGACGGACCAACTGTGAATGGCGCAGCCAGCAGTGGCTGAAGCTGAGCCGGTGCCAAAAGCAGAGCAGAGCAGAGCAGAACAGAGCAGAGCAGACCGCCAATTACGAAAGTGAAGCTGCCAAAGGAGAGGTCCTTTTTTGCAGTCAATTTGACAGGATGCAGAGCAAAGCCAAAGGCAGCCAACAAAAAAAAAAAAACAAAAAAAAATCGAAAAAGAAAAGAAACCCACCCCAGCCACCCACCCTCGGTGCGATGCTATAGCAAAGCCACAGCACAGGACAGAGCAGAGCACGGAAAAGCCCGAAACCGAATGAGGAAAAGGCAAAATGAAAATGAAAATGTGGAAAGCGCAGCGCGTTGCGAAAAACCAAAACGTCGACGAAGAAGTCGAAAATTTACGAAAAGCTACAAAATGTTACATTTCATCCCCTGCGAGAGTGGGCGCCACAACGGCAAAGGACATGGCTCGGGCAGAGGCGGGCAGCCAACCGGAAAACGCCCTTTTTTCTGCGCCTGCCGCCTGATGCGATTACAGCAAATGAGGAGACTTCCTGCCGTCCACCATTTTCCAACTATTTTTTTTTCTTTGCTCACACACACACAGACTCACACGCACATGCACACACACACACGCACACATCTACGTATCCTGTGGCTTTCGACAATTCACCACAAAATGTCAAGAATGATGAAAAGCTAGCGACGGAACGAGGCGACATCGTCGTCGTCGTCGTCGTCGTAGCTGGAGTCGCTGACGTTGACGTCGCTCTGCCTGTGTATTGGTAATGGCATCTGTTGTCTTGCTCTCTCTCCTTCCCTGGCTCTTTGTATATATGTGTCCTGCTTGCGCTTGCCCTCTTCCACTGAGTGCCGCTGTATTTGTGCCTCAGCAAATATCTTTGCCGGCAGAGGTCGCTGTCGTGACTGCTGCTGCTGCTCTTCGGGCTGATGCCTCGCTGGCTTCTCTTCTGCTTTTTCTTTTTTCCCTTTTTTTCTTATTTTTGGTTCGTCCTGCGCTTGTAGGCTGTCGGATTATTAGTTCTAAAGTCAGGATCTCAGCTGTGAGTGGCGCTACGAAATTGGGGCATATGGGAACAGTCGAAATGTGAAAATGACTTCTAGTGAATTGAGGGAATATAATAAAGTTGGGGAAATTATTATCTATAAATAGCTTGGATGGACATAATTATATTTCACATATTTCTGTTATATTTATTTTATCTATTATTATTTCATGTAATTATTTATATGAGTTTTTAACTTTTTTTATTATCTCATAAGTGTTTTATATTTCTATAATTTATTTAATAAAAAAGAAATATTTTTATTTATGCTATTATTTATTATTGGTATTTTATTATTATTAATAATTTTAAAATTAACGATTATATCATGAGTTGATTTTTAGGACAATGCATTGTATTTAACATAACAATAGGGACTACAACTCAGAAATCTTTGTTAAGAATTTTCTAATGCTATCATCAATAAAATTTCCTTTCAAAAACTGCATCGATTTTTAGTATTTTTACCTATTAGCAATAACTTTTATTATTTTGAATTTTGATTCTATAAAATTATTAATTATTCTGCTTGCACTTTTGCATCTCGCTGTATATACAAAATTTTATTTATCAATATATTATCATATTTAAAAAAAATAAATTTATATATTGTCTTCTATTAAAATTAAATCTCAAATAACTTGTAGCTCCTCCAATGATTCTGTGTAGCGTATTCAGTTGGGGATAGCCAAAAATATGTCATATGCATGATATACATATGTATGAATGTATGCATTCATCTATGTATATGTGTGCGTGTGTGAGCTGCTGTGCCCGTGTGTGCGTGTAGGAGATTTTCATGTATGTGTGTGTGTGTGTGTGTGTGTGCGGCGCTGCGAGAAATTCGCAATGGCGTTTTCTGGGCTGGCACTGGCTGGTTGTTGTTGGTATGTTGATAGGGGTTGATTTACTGACTCGCATCTAAATTGAAATGACTTTTGTGACATTGTGTATTGGTTGCACACACACACACACACACACATACATACATACACGCATCTACTTTTATATGTATATGTATATATTCTTATATAGTGAATAATTTTGCATAGGTAGGAGTCGACTTATTGGACGTCTTCTATATCTATATACAAGTATGTATGTCCGTATGTTTGTATTTTGTGGGTGGAGTCTTGTAAATCGGTATTTTGGCTATAGCGAGCGGAAAGGAGCGCGGCAGCTATTACACAGCCCATTTGGTAGCCGCCGGTTATATAGCCGCATATACTGTTATACACTAATCCAACCATTCCACACACTCACACACACACACACTCACATACACATAGGCACGTTGAGTGCAGCCCGTCGCTTTGATACAATCCTGCGGTTATATTAACCAGTCAGAATGCAAAGTCATTTGACGCAACGCCAGCGTTAACTCATACTCCACACCAGCTGCTCGGCATCTCCTCCCATCAAATACACACACACACACACTCATGTGCACTCATATATATACATGTATATATGCACACTCACATGCCAAATTTGCGGCATCAAGAAGTCGCATTTTTTCTATGCCCCAACAACTCTCCGACCTCGCTTCGCTCACCGACCCACCACAATTATCATTGTGTGAGTGCGTGGCATTTGGCCACGCCTTTGAGTGCAGAAAACTCACCACTTTGTCAGTTGCAGCGCCTGCGCCCTGCTCTCAGTTCGAAATGTCGTCGATTCGAACAAAGTTCGAAACGTAGCAGGCGAACGAATTGCTGTCAGCGCTGCTCGGCTTAACCCCTGATTGTTGTGTAGTTGAATAGCTCATTCTTTTCGTATACCTCAAACAAATCAGAAGTGTTTCAGCACTTCAAAATATTTTTCTTTTTGTTATTTTTTCTTTTTGAAAAATAACGCACCGATTTGCCAGCTGTGAAACGGAATCCTTGCCGGTAAATTGAAATAAAATAATAAAAAAAGACAAAAATAAAATAAATATTTTGCATAAAAATTGTATTTTCAGCACAAAGCAACAAATCATCATGGACGGATACTCGCAATATAACAATTCCCAGTGCAATTCCAGGCAATGCTTTAATTGTCCGAACGGCAATTGCTCCCGCATGGGTGGATCACCGTCATCGGGTTGCCCCGGTGGCAATTGCTGTCCTGGTGGCTGTTGTATGCGCGACAGACCCGTTGCACAGCAATCGTGGCATACGAACCATGGACGTCAGCAATAAGGAGCTGGACGCATCCATTTCTGGCAAATCGGCGCGTGATTTCAACTAAATAAAATCATGCATGCGGAAGCAGACACATCTCTTACCACTGGATGGCAACTTTGTTTAGTCAATAAGATACACTTGTTTTATGGACCCAAAACGTTAACAAGACAACAGCGGCTCACGCACACATATCTGTAATACTCTTGGGAGAAAAGAATAAAAATTATGGTACTTATTTCTTCGCTAGGCGTTAGAGGGGGAAGTGGTGATTAGACGAGGACCTCTTGTTGCTCTTATGGGCAGCTCTCATTAGATCGACTCTCTTAACGAAGAAAAGCTTTTAAAGCAGCATTGGAAGCAAGCAATTGGGAATGTAATGCAGTTGTATTTGTATTGGAAGCAGGCGGCCAGATAGTGGAATACTTTAGTTTGTGTTCGTGTCCGTCGTGTGATTGTTGCGCTTCGGCTGCGTCAAATGTTAAATATCCAAATAAGTTCTATTCTATTTGTTATAAATTTAAAGCAACGTATTAAAAATGCGTATTCAATTCACATAATTTTTGAATTAGCTCTTCGGTGTGCGAAGTTGTGCTTTTAATCCCGTTACTTAAGTTGACTATTCCTGCGCGAGCGTGAGTGGAAAGAGTGAGCACTGTGGATGGCGTAACTAAGTGAATAAGCTAAATAAAAGCAGTTGGTGGCTCTATGTTATTTAAGTTATTCTACTTAGCTTAGGCGTCAAAAGATTTAGTCAAGCGTGTGCGTATGATTGTGATTAAATAAATTGCATTGCTTTTGTTCTATTCATGACGAGTATTCATATTTTCATCGAATATTAAGGTATGTACATATAAATTATTGAGCTTTTTGTCAACCATGACATATTCACATTTGAGTTAACTTTCATAAAGAGAAATGGAAGTAAACTGATATATTGTGCTTTTGATCTCGTCACTGTTGCATGCTTGTATATGTGTGAGAGAGAATATCTGCATGGTGGATGATGCGAGAGGAAGAACTGTTATGATTTTGTTTTTGCATTTACCGGCTGAAGAGCCACTGTTAATGCATGCTCTCTTAAGAGTTGTGAGCTAAAAAAGAGAGTGAAAGTATAATATAACAGTTTTTGTTTTTGTTTTTACTTTTTGTGTCTCCCCAATTGAAATGCAGATTTAACATCATTCATTTTATTCAATTGTAGTTTTGCTTTTTCGCATATATTCTTATGACACGAACTAACAAGTAATATATATATAGTATATATATATATATTTGTTTTTCATTTAATATATTGTATAATAGTTTTTTGGGTTCGTTATTTACTCGCGTTGGATTTACTGTGGTGTTCTCTTGTATTGGACTTAATTGGCTAGGGTTTCTTCTTTTATTTTGAAATGTAAGAATTTCTGGCTTAGTCTTTGGATAGTTCTTGAAATGTGTTTTTTGTTTTTTTTTTTTTTATATGGGAGTTTTTGCTTTGTTTAAATTGAAATATGTTATGTCTGTGTTGTTAGAACAACAATAATTTTTGTATATAGCCGTCACATGTATATATAATATTTGTAAATTATTATCAATGCAACATGTAGATGCTCTACAAAATACCGAATATATTTTAATCATTTTGTTTTGTTTTCTTTAATTACCACTACGACCATTTTATTTAGCTAATTATTATTATTATTATTTGTTCTAAATCTCATTTATTGTTTGCTTCGTTATTTGTCTTTTATATATACAAAGTTTTATTTCGGTTTAGAGAGTCAAAGTAAGAGGATGTAGATAATGAAAATAAAAATGAAAATTAAAAACTATTAAATCAAAAATATATATAATAATTACAGAAAGGAAAAAGTTAAACTTAGAAAAGAGACTCTCTGATAATACACATTAAAAATTTGCTTAGCTTTCGGTTTAAGTTTAGCTAATATTTATTTTGCTTTTTACTTGTTTATTATCTCTCCATAGTTAATAAGCAATTTAAATTATTGCTTTTATATTTACGGACTCATTTAATACATATACATTTTATCCATTGCTTTCCAATCAAATTATTTTTGCTCATTTGGAAGTAAAATGCCTTTTTATTATTTAATACTCGGCTTAAGTAGTTTCTCTTCACTTCTCTGTTGCTGTTGTATATGTGTATAAATATTTAGTGTGAGGTTTGTGTGTTGTGTGTGCTAATTAGGTGTTTTATTTCCTTTTCTCTGTGCTCCATAAAAATCTGTCTCCAAATGTGGTTTGATTACAATATTTACTAGAAAATTCACTGGAGTTCAGTTGGTTTTTGTTTTCTTGTAATTGATATAACTGGCGGTGCTTGTTTGCGTTATTTGGTAAGCTAAAAAGTTATTGATTTTGGATTCTGTCTATGTTTTGGCTACATTCCCTATATATGTATATATATCTTTACACCTCTATAGTGTTCTATATTCATTTATTTCATATAACAATATTTTATTGTGCGCTGATCGCATCGCTAAGCAGCTTTAATACATGCGCAAAAATGTGGATGCTACACACGAAATGTATATATATATGTATATTTATTTAAATGTTTATATAATTACACAATTCAATTAATACTTCACTACAATTTTCAATGCTTGTGGCGTATAATATTGTTTTATTGTTTTATTCGGTGTATAATAAATAGTTAAAATTAAGTATACAAAAATAATATTGCAACAAGTTTTGTTTTACTTTCTTTTTACTAAAAAAAAAAAATAGTTTAAAATCATATAACAGCCTTTGGTTGTTTTTTTTTTAGCTCAACACATTTTTTTGCTTTTGGTTAAAAAATATATTAAATAAATATATAGTTATATAAATATAAATAAATTAGTCGTATTTAAATGAATGCCCCTAACGTCTTTTACAGTTACAATAGTTTTTTTCTCCAATAGAAAGTGAACTTAGTTATTGAAATTCGTTAGTGAATCATAGGTAATCGTAGAGCCCGTTCTTTTTTTTTTTAATTGTCCAGGGAACTTGCACGCAACTGGCTATAGCAGGCCTGGCATACCCTAACTGGCTTCAGAATACGCAAACGCGATATTTCCGATTCGAAGCGACTGCACTTATTGCAAAAGACCTGACCACAATTGCGGCAATGATGCTTTCGTTCATACAGTGTAAATCTGAAAGAAATTAACAGACGTACATAAATTTAGTATAATTACGAAGATCAATCAGATAATAATGGAATTTGGCTGATCTGCATACAAATTAGATGGAAAGGAAATTCACTCGTAGAGCCTAATTGACTTGCAGTGCAACTTTTTATATTCATTTCCAATATGCACAAGGTAATATAGAATTTAGAATGCGAACTTACTTCACATGACACTTGACGCACTGCTCGGCGCCCTCATCCTTTAGCCAATGATCGGCTACGCCGCGACCGGGCTGCTCTGTGACGCTCCATGAGAAAATACGGCCACGTGCATCGCCTGTGTAATTCAAGTTATTAATATAAGCATGAAGTCTGATGGAATACTCTGCTAATATATGTATGTATTTTTTCTGTACTCACCTACGTAAAGAATCTTATGATCTTTGGATACTGTCAAAGCTGTTATGCTAGCTGGTTCAGCATTATCTTTGCGATCATAGGCCGTGTGCATGGTTAGCTTTGATCTGAACATTAATTGACGTTGCCATTTAAAGCCTGGGGAAAATATGATGCAAATTGTTAGTATTAATGCCAAGCATTCGGATAGAAAGGAATAGAAGTGTTTGGCTGTTGCGGGTAGGGTTTAGATTGTTTGAGTTAAAGCACCTTTCCTAAGCGCCTGCTCGCCGCGATGTCTGTCGTTGTCCAACATAACGAAGCCGTCTGTTAAGCTGGTGTCCGATTTGCTGGGACGAATGGTGTGCTCCTCTGTATTGGGTATACCAGAGGTGTTAGTTAACTATCAGAAATGATACTTTGATGTACTTAACTCACCTTCATTTGCTTTACGCTCCGAACTGCCGCTGGCTCCCTCTACCGTGGCCGATTTCATTTCATGCAGCGATTTAGCACCGCTGATGGAGCTCTTTCTGCGTTCCGCTGATGCTTCCACTTTGACTGACTGGCTTGACTCGTTGCTGTGCTGCGAGGCTTCTGAAATGCTGCTTTCCGAGGCGGACTTTACAATCTCTGAAAAAGTTTAAATAATTTTGTAGTTTACACTTTAATTGATTCAATTTTGATAACCAACCATGTTCCGGTTCGGGCTGTGAGAGACTCTTCATTTGCTTGAAAATATTCATTTTGTCCGTCTTATTGTGAGATTCATCAGCGGAGCCTCCGTCGGGCTTATCCTGCGAGTTAACTTCCACGCCGCGCTTCAGCTTCCGGTCAATGGGCACTTGAGTGTGCTCCAGCGACCACATCTGCATGGAATGAGAAATGTAAATTAAAATTGTTTGATTATGATAACTGTTGAGGTATGGCCCACTCACCCTGACAACGCCATCTGTGGACCCCGTCATGACCACATTTTGCTGATCCCATTCTCGTATTTGGGAGAAGGCAACACACAGGATTTGCTGCATGCGATCGGCGCTGCCCACGCACGTATTGACCATGGCCAGAGCATCGCCATTGATGGACCATACGTGCAGCCAGGTGGCCGAGCAGGTGGCAATTTCACCACTGAGATCATTGATCGCAACGGCGGACACAACGCCCGCATGGCCGCGCAGTTGACGCACAAACGTAAAGCGTGACATATCCCAGACAATGGCAGTGCCATCCCGAGACCCAGACACAATGACATTGTAGGCAGCGCTAGCAGCCAAGCAGGTCACCGCATCCGTGTGCCCATGCAGCGAGTGACGCACGCTGAGACTTTTGCGATTCGCGTCGAATTTCCAGATGGTCACCACGGAGCTGGTGCCGGCTGTGACAATCATTTTGGCGTTAGGACAGGCGCACGTCAATATCTCGCCCGAGTTCTGGGCCGCCGCCTCGGAGACAAATGAGGCGCGATCCGTGTCGTAGAGGCCCACGCGCAGCGAATGATCGGCAAAGCCCCAGGCAATGTATTTGGTATACGATGGCGGCATCATCACCTTATTCTGCTCCACGGCAAAGACCGTTTTGTCCGGCTGCAGTATCTGTCCGACGGGTCCCTTCAGCTCCTTAATCGGCTGTAGACTAGGCTTCAGATTGTCCAGATTGTGGAAGAACAATCGATCCGTTTGCAGCACAGTGCTGTTGCCCTGTATCAAAGCCGTGGGATCGATCAGCGCCGAGTGCCGTGAGTTGGCCATTTTCTTGGCTGGATGGGCCTTTTTGAAGAGCTGCTTCGGTATTTGGCCAAAATTGTTTATGAAGCCAATCGTGGCATTCTTTTTAAGTGGATCATCAATGCTAGAAAAGAGTCAATAATTAATTGAGTTTCCCTTGCTTGTCTTATTGATTCAACTCACTTGTAAATATCGACATTGCCTTCGTAGAATAGATGATGGAACACATTGACTGCCTCCACAGCGGGTGGGCCTTGCTGCTTACAACCGAAGATCAAATCGATCCACTAAAAAGAGAAATTAATTGAAAAATATTAGACCCTTGCTGGAAATGAAGAATTCACATTAAACTTACCAAATGTAAATTCTGACTAACATAGTCGCATTCCAGCGCACTGCGATGCAGCCGTATAAACTCCCTGGGATCCTGTTTGGCCCAGGGCGGTAATACGACATGATTTAGGGTCTCCCCGTTCTGCTTGGTGCCCAGATCAAAGTTATTGAAATTGCTCAGAAACTCGGGCAGGTAGAAGAACTCGGGTATTAGCTCCTTGACATCCGCCATATTTAGCTTGGATGCCGACAGCCAGGCCTCCTTGATGCTGTGGAACATGCGATCCGCCAGATCAAAGTGTCCGCCTTGCAGTTTGAGGAATGGCTGTGCGAACGGCTCCAATCGCACCAGGTACGAGCAGACAATCATGGCCGAACTGTAATGTGTGCCATAGTGATAGGGCGGTGTTTCGCCGTGCGGATCGTCCCATTCCTTGAATCGCTTCTGGAACTGCTCCAGGCGCTCGTCCGATTGGGCGCCCATGGGCCGTGAGAAGTCACGGAACGTCTTGGGATTCGTGAAGTCCAACTCCTCGGAATCGTAATCGGCCAATATCCAGGGAAACACTGGATACTGCATGAGATCGTTGTAGCTGCGGCCAGCGAGTGTGTTCAAATGCATCAGGTACTGGAAATTTGAGATCTCGCCGCGAACCCAGCGCTGCGTCACCGACGTCTCGCCAATCAAACCGCTGAACAGACCCGAAGTCTGCTCCACGCTGGCTGTGCGCTTCTGCCCGGCCACTGATTGCTGGGCATTGTCATTGAGTGCGGTGGCCAGGGCCAGAAACCGTTGATTCACCTTGTTGCGCACCTTTCGCGGGAAGCTCAACAAATAGTTGCGTCCATCCTCAGAGAACACCTCTAGCGCAATGGGCTGCAGGAGGTAGCGTCGCTTGTGCACCTCGCGTATTTCCTCGTAGGCGAACTTCGAGCATTGCCTCAGCTTGTGGCTGACGGCGCGCGAGGTCGACGACGTTTGACCGCCCGAGTTTGGTATGATGGGCTCGTAGGCGCCGGGCGGAAGCGTGTCTATGTCGCGTATCTCTCTGTTCTTTAGCAGCGTGAAACCATCCACAATGTAGCAATGCTCCTTGCCGAACAGCAGCAGACCCTCGAAGGTGTCCAGGCCCTGGACACGTGCGCAGCGAAACATGAAGCTGATCTTCTCTTGCTCCTCGAGCAAACGCAAAAATGTTTCATTGTCGCTGGTCATGGACGTGTCCTCCTCCTCTTCATCGTCGTCCTGGGCATTGCCATCCAGGGATTCCTGATAAGGTGCACCGTGAGCCAGCAGCTTGGGTGAGACAGGCGGTGGTGGAGTCGATGTGGAGCTGCTCGCCTCTAGCCGGTGCACATTTGTTGCCTCCAGCGACGATTGCTGCTGTATCGAATGCTGCTCGGCCTCTGCCAAGATTCGGGGCTGTTGCTGCCCATGCAGAAAGTACAATTTGCTATCCAAGCTGGAGGCCACTTTGTACTTAAGCTGACGATTGTCCGCCAGCTCCAACTCAGGTCGATATGGATAGTGCAGATAGAAGAGCTCATTGCGCATTGTCTTTTTGCGCATGCGATGCGGCCCTTCGGTCGTGTCCATTACCCACTTGTCCAGCGTACAACAGCCCTCCGGGCCCCAGAGACCCCGTTCACGCGTCAGTTCCGTTTCGGATTGCACCCAATCCTGGTAGACGTAGCGCTGTGTGTGCTGCAGCATTTGCTGATATTGCTTGGTGCGCAGCTCCAGCAAATCCTTGATCAGCTGTACATGTATGCCCGTGGACTCGTAGGCTGACTCCTTGCTCATATTTGACTTGGTGCGCACCAGCTCATCCTTTTTCACCTTGGTGCGACTGGCCAGGCGGGTCAGTCCACCCGTCACCTTTTGTATCTTGGACTGGATTTGATTGTGCAGCTCCCAGGGCACACGATACGAGGCCTTGCGTTCGGCATCAACGTAATTGAACCAGAGCTTAGAGGCCAACTCCATGACCTGTTCGCGCGTCGTCTGCAAATCGGGTGCCTTCGCATTGGCTGGTGGTGGGGTTAGCGTTATCTTGAAGACCTCCTCGATGGCGGGTTTCTTACAGACGTATAGCTCCTCCCAGACGCGAAAGGCGGCGCCCACGATCAAATTGCGACCCTGGAAAAGATTCATAATGCATGATTTGCAATTTCCAATGAAACTACTCTTCGGACTGACCTGCAGCTGATTGAGATCCTCGTCTTTGGGCTCTGTTGTCTCCGTTTGGGGATTTACGTGCCAGGTGGTATTCCTGCTTGTGGCTGGCTCCAGTATAATCTTCATGTCAGCCGTCAGCTGCATCAGGCAATAGGTGAGGCAGCCAATGAACTCCAGCTCGTGGTTGCCGGCCCCAAAGATGAGCAGACGGTGTTGAATGATCTTGTGCAGCGCCTCCAGAACGCTCATCTGTTCGGCTATTGAGTCGTCGGTGGGACGGGAGAGCAGGAAGAGTATACTCCTGTTCAGGGAGTGATGCAGCTGCTCCAGCGACAATGAGGAGGATCTGCGCTTGGCCTGACCAATCAGCTTGATGATGAAGTCGAAGATATCATGCGGATTCCGCGTCAGGCAGCCCTGCCACAACTTGTCCACAATCCGCGCCGTCAGGTAGAACACATTCGGCGCAATGTGCTGCGTGTGACTCTGGAGCAGTGGCACCAAGGGCAGCGCTGCCTGCTCGCCCACCAGCACATCGGCGGCCAGCAGATGATCCATGAGAGCGATAATGATCTGAGTTTGGTATTGCACCTGCAAGGGCAGCTCAGCTGTTTCTGGGGCGGCGTCTAGCACCAGGTCTATGACAGGTGTTGTCTTGCCGTGCATGTTCAGGCCCAAGGAGTCCACCACAATCACACGCAAGAAGTCAATGACGCACTTGCGCACGGGATGTGTGGTCAATTTCGGTTGATTGGCCACGGCTGCGTGCAGCGCCTCCGGCGTAGGGAGCATAAAGCTGCTGCCCGTGCCGTCGGTGGGCGTGGATGTGCCACTGTTTGGCTCCGAGTCGCCAGAGCGTGAAACCTGCGGAAAGAGCACCGCAACCAGTGAGGTGACCACATCAGCTGACATCATAACGGGCGTGAAATCGCTGAGATTCTGATAGAGGCTGAACAGCAGCTGAATAATCGTCTCCGGATGACTGTGCAGCCAAGCGGCGCACTCGCCACCATGCACAATAGCTCGGACCATGGCCAGCAGCACACAGACGCCCTCGGGGCAGACATTCAGCTTGGGCAGCTGCGTGTTGGCCGAGACTGGGGCACCCCACAGGAACGACCACACGCGATCCAAATCGAATTTCGTGTGCTCTGTGGCCAGCACCTTAACAGGCTGACCCATTATCAGGGCCGTGAGAAGGAAATACAGTTCCGGCACGTCCAAATGATGCTGCATTAGCCATTCCAGCATCTGGAAACCTTTAAAGAGAGAAAATTAATGTAGAACAAGTAAACTCGGTAATTGGGAGAGAAGAAGGGAAGAATGCTGAAGGATTTTCTAATTCGTACACAATATTTAAATTGATCAAGTTCCTTAATGTATTAAATTTAAATTTGAGAATAGTGGAAAATATTAAGGTATATTTTCATAATAAACGTTTTCTTTAATTTTAAATTACATTTTGAGTTTTAATTAGAGGAAAAAGCAGATTGTTAGGAGACATTCTGATAATAATTTAAACAGTATTTAAATTCGTTATTTCATTAATATCTTACATTTAATTTTGAGAATATTCCTAAGCTTTAAATTAATCAAATTCTAATTTAGTTTTATATTCCAACAAATCTGATTTATGTTTTTTTTTTTGCGTCTTTTACTTACCAGGTATATTCAGAGCCGCCGGACGCACCTCGCCCGCAATCTGTGTGGGCAGATGTTGTATTGTGTTTTGGGGCGTGGCCACGATGACAGTGCCGGTGCCATTGTTGGGCCGTTGATTGAGCTGCTGAGCGCCCAAGCCGAGCATTTTGCGTTGCGAAACCATTTCAGTGAAACGTAAATAGCCCCCATTGTGGGTGGCATCGCGGAAGCGAACGAGGAAACTCTCATTGGCACAGACGACGACCAGAATGCGCACGGCTATGATGACCGTGGTGAAGTGAACGTGTGGCTGCATGAACAGCAGCAGCCAGTCCATGCCCAGCGTTTTGGATATGTCATCGCAAATGACATAGTTGACGGTGTTGCGCGGCGTGAAGAGCAAGCCGTGCAGCAGCGAGAGGCAGCGATTGCGCAAGTAAATATTGTGAGCAACGCCATCCTGATCCTCGGCTGGCTGCTTCATGCTGGGCAAGAGCACCGCCCGCTCGACATTGGCGTCTTGCACGCGCGGCAGCTTCGCCGCCACATACTGGCCAAAGAGCAGCAGATCCGTGTGCCGTGGCTGACCGCCCAGCAGCGTCTCCAGCAGACTGAACAGAATCTCACGCGTCGAATGATCCTGAATGTGGGTTATAATGTGCAGCAGTTTCACCAGCAGCTGCAGATCGCGCATTATCTTCACGTTCTGCTTCTTCTCATTCGATTCGACGACCAGTTCGAGTAAATGCTCCAGCAGCGAGCGCAGCAGGCCATTGGGCGCATTGTGCCAGATTTCCAGGTCGCACAGCAAGTCCTGGAATGCGGTCACATTCGGTATGGCTGACATGTCGTGTCCACTGTTCACCGTGCCCACCAGGCCAAAGGTCAGGTGCAGGATGTGCGAGTTGAGCAAATGCTTCTTCTTCTTGAAGAACATACCCAGCGTCTGGTAGCAGCGTTTACGATCCATTTCCGCCTGTGCGGCGCGATTGCTGCGCACCACACAAGTCAGTGCTTTGACGCCCGCATACAGAGACTCCACATCCTGGGCCATGGCAATGATGCCCAGCAGCACATTGCAGCCGCCCACGGTGTCAATCATGGCCGACACGGGATGCGGACTGAACACCCGCACGCCCAAATAGCCAACAACAACGCCGCCCAAGGAGCGACCAGCGCCAGCCAAGTGACCCGCCGAGTTATGAAGGATTCTAGAAAAAGAGAAGAGATGAGTTAAATGAGATTAACCCGGATTATATATAGATGGCCACTCACTTGATGGGCGTGGCATTCTCATGAGAATTCATGTTGAGCTGCTTGGCAATGCTCTTGTTATCCGCCCGACTGTAGACCTTGCGTATCTTGACCAACGTTAGCTTGGACACTGCCTTCGCGTTCAGGCCGAGCAGAACACGATCCTCGGGCACCAGTGGCGGCAGTGGCTCCGCCTGTTTGCCCAGCTGCGGCGCTTGCAGAGAGCCCATGTAGTGTGGACCCAGCTGATAGATCGTCTGCACCGTTTGCTGCGTCAGCACATCCTCCAGCAGGTGGCAGACGCCCTGTTTCCAACACAGGCGCGAATAGCGACGCCAAATGGGCGGCGTGCCAATGTAGCCAAAGATTTGCGTAGCCGACGTCAGATTGGCGCTAGTGGCGCCCGGATGCTGGGCTATATAGTGCAGCTTCTGCGTGTGCATGGGCACGCCGTCCAGATAGAGCGAGAGACTGGAATTCTTGAGCACGGCACGATTGAGCACCACAACCAAATTGTGCCACTGGCCTTCGTGCAGCAGATCGGGACACCAGATGCGTGCAATGCCATCATCCGAACCCTCTGGTTCCCAGTCGCCAATACCTGGGAAAGAGTGAAATCATGAATGGAATTTGTTATTCAAAAAGGAATTTGAGCGAGGATCTTAGACTGGAGAGTATTCTCATTTGAACAGGTATTTATTTCTTTTTGCTATCATATTTTATACAATTATAAGCACTTCTTGATTTGGATAGGATATTGGTATATAAGGAATATCTGCTATTCCATTACAACAAATTTAATGACTTTTGCCATCTAATGAATTCTTAGCTCTATTTCTGCGTCAACGATTGCTAAAAGTTTGTCAGTTTCAAGATTTTTGTGGAATAAAGTCCGAGTTGATAGTTGAAATAGGATTAATGTAACAACATATGATATAAAAGTATATTTGTATGTATATTAAAAAGCATTTGCTAATTGCCCAAGTAAGGGCAAAAACTAATAATAATCATTCCTTCTCTTTGATGTGATTTTTATATCCACTAATAAAAGCTCTTTCGAATGATATCATCAAGAAATGCATGTAAGCTTAAGTATAAATAGTCGTTAAACGATTCATTTAGTCAATGTGTATATAAAACCTATACTATTCGCATGACTACAATAAGCATCGAAACAATGATAAGAACGCAATGACATCAGAAATAAGTAAACACTTACTTTTTCTGGGCGTGACGAGTGTCTCTTGTGTGGAGACAACGATGGCTTTGTCTCTTGCGGACAGCAATATGGACAAACATGCTAGATTCTCTTCGCGTGGATTGTGAATGGTGCGCACCAGCGTTAGAAGCCGCACACAGTGCGGATCTGCCTTGGGATCGGAGAACTTCTCAACACAAAACCATGTGGAATAGCTGAGACCGGTTTGCGGCGGGAAGATGCGATCCCCGGCTCCGATGCCACCAATCGTATTCGCATCAATGGTGCCGCCAGCTGTGGCCGTGGCCTGTGGCGCCAGCGATGGCAAATAGAGGCAACCAAATCCCTCGGCGGACATGTCCAGCTCCACGAAAGGCGGCAACGTGCTCGAGCCATGGGCACGAAAATCTCGTGGAGTTGTCATCGAGACCAGCGTCTTGATACGCGTCAGGGGCACGGGTCCACCCTGTCGATAGGGCTTCTGTAGATCTATGTCGGCACAGCAGAGCGGCTCGCCGAGACGCAGAAACTGACGCAGCTCTGTGGGCTGCAACGCCTGCGCGGCCAGACGCTCCAGTATATACTGCATTGGCACATGCAATGGATGCTGCTCCTGGGCCAGGGCGCGTCGTGTCAGCCTAAGCAAGTGCTCGGCCAGTCCATTGTCACACATAATTTGCTGGTTGCGCTCACTGCGCACCAACGACTTGATAATCTCACTTAGATACACCTGCAGCTGGATGGCCTGTAACGGAGCCGCAGCGTGCTGTACGCCGGGCAGGAGCTGCAGCATGCAGATCACGACACCGGGATGCACGATGCGTGGCTCGGGTGCCGGCTGCGTCAGGTTCAGCTGGCTGGGGTGCACGGGCGGCGCCAGCTCCTTGCTGGGCGAGCGGGAATGCGGTGCACTCTCGCTGAAGAGCGTGATGACGCCACTCAAGTTGGGCGTCTCGAAGTTGTCCAAGGCAATGCTGTAGAGCAGCCGGAATACTACACAGATATAGGACAATGAGTTGGGCACATCCTCAGAGAAACTAAAAGCAAATGGAAATTGTCAAATGAAATAGTCGTAGTTAAGATTAATGTAGGAGCTCACCTGAAGCTCAGTATGTCCCCGCTAAATACGTCATGGTAATATTTGAGTAGCGTTTGCTGCGGCTCATAGTTGCCGGTGAAGTCCTGCAGCGTGGTGTCGCCGCCAAAGCAGCCCAGCAGACGCAACGTGTCGCACAGCGAGCTGTTGCAGATCTCCTGATGAAAGAACTTGGCATTGGCTGGCTCAAAGCGCATCGCTGTGGCCAGAGTCTGGCAGACGATTTGCAGCAAGAGTATGAGATCCTGTTGGGCAATGTCAGGCTGCGGCTGCGCCATGCTGCCATCGAGCGAGACAAAGACGCTGGTTAGATAGACAAAGCCGCCCACCTTGCGGAATACGGTGCGCGTGCGATGCGAGTCCTTGAGACAGCCCAGCAGCATGTTTAGTATCTGGATTTTGAACTCCACCTGATGTGGACTGATGCTGTGCATCAGCGAGAGTATATAGAGCATATCATCGTCTCCTCCGGCAGAGAGTATCAGCTCGCGTACAATGCCCAGCGCTTGGGGGCGACAATGCTTGTACTTGACCAGCTCATGGACACACTTTGCGCCGCCGTATTCGCGAAATAGTTGAGCATTGTTGCTGGCACCGCCGCCCAGCAGCATTGTCAACGCCTCCAGCACCAGTTTGCCCAGTGTATCGAGCAGATCCTCGGGCTCCTCAGCCGACGGCTGCACCACAAGCGAATCATCGCCATTTGTGATCTGACGCACATGCTCGGCATACCGATTCAGACAGCTCACAAATATCTCCAGTATGCCCACCTCGCGATAGACATCCTTAAAGACGCTATTGTGCCGCAGAATGTTGAGCAGTGTCTTCATGCAGAGGATGCTGCACGACGTCGACTGATTGTGTTTGAGCAGCAGTGACAAGCTGATTAGCTCCTTGCAAGGCACAAAATTCAATTGAAAGACTATAAACTCGAGCAGGTCATAGAACTTCTCTTGGATCTGTGGACTCTTCAGGTGGATGCGCTCGGCAAAGCTGCTCAACGTGTGCTCCGATTCGAGTATAAAATAATTGGCGTTCTCCGAGTGATAGACACGCGATATGGCATCCAAAATGGTGCAGCATAGCGCTGGTGTTGTCGACCTAAGGAAGACCGTTTGCAGCACCTGAAATGCATAGACATTCCGCACGCAGGTCTCGCGTGAACTGGCCTGTGGCAGCTGAAAGTTCTGCAGCTTGAAGGCCGTGTTGAATTGGGCAGCCGGCGGACGCAGCTCGTAGAAGCCGCACATGCAGAGTGAAGAGATCATTAGCACTAGGTTGCGTATCGCAGCCTGAATTTCCAGCGTCTGACTGCGCGCATTGTCGAATCTGTAAAGCATCATAATGTATTATAAAAATTAACATTAAGACGAATTAATTTACTTGAGCAGAAAGTCACTGAGAAAGACATAGCCCTGCGAAGCGCGAAAGTCGTCCATTAGTATCTGGGATACTTGACTAGAATCCTTGAGAAAGCAAAACACCGTGACGAACATTTCGACGATTTCCAGTGGATTGCCAAATGCCAAACGTTGCATGTTATCCACGCACAGCGCCATGCAGCCCTTGGCTAGAAGAGATATAAGAATCGTTAAATTAATCAAATGTATTCATATATTGATGTATATTATACTTACAATGTATATAGCTTACAACGGCATCGGTCAGACCATGCCTTGAGATGGTGGTCAGTATCTCGGCTGCATTTTTGCGCCACACAATATTCTGTATGGGGCAGGGCGAGGTGATGGCGGAGAACAGCAGCGTTAGATCATCCATGCGTGCCAGCTCCTCGGCTGGGTAGGGATACGAGCACAGCTTGACCAGCAGCTGTACGAATACCTTTTGCAAGAGGGTGCGACGTTCGTGTGCATTGAAATCGCCGACACTGGCGCCATCAGCGGGTGGCTCATCGTCCTCCACTTGGGGCA
>NW_022045906.1:389169-400913 GCF_001654015.2 Drosophila navojoa
TTATTTATAGTGAGGCATTACCCAGAGTATAAACACTTCTGAGTTCAACCGTATTAAGGGCATTCCAAGTTCGGCACATGCCAAACAGCTGCTCCATCTTACACGTTTTCTACTGTGCTCAACACATAAATTTATTAATATTTTAAATCTATAGTAACTTATTTTGTTATATAGCTTGCAATTAATTACCGCTGCAGGCGAATGCCTATATAAAGGGCTTTCCCTCAAATTGCCAGCAATAGTTGGAGCTAGCTCTGGTTGCGTTTGTCGTCTGGCGTCTGAGAATTCGGAAACTATTTGTGAAAAGTGAAAATGTTCTTCAGGTATTTGAGGGAGCCGACGGCAACGGATCTGATGCCAAGCCGCGATGGCTTCAAGTACTTGGAGTACGGAATGATGGCCTTGGGCTGGGTGCCGCAGGCGATCGATAAGAAATATCTTTGCATCTACAAGATGTGGACGATGTTTGTGATATGCTTGGCTGGCTATTTGCCCGTCGGCCTGTGCATTACCTATGTGAAGGAGTTCAGCACGTTTACGCCCGGAGAGCTGTTCACTTCCCTGCAGGCGGGCTTCAATGCGCCGGCGGCCTTCACCCGTGGCGTGATATCCTTCCTGAATGTCTGGCGGCTGATGGAGCTGAAGAAGCTGCTGGATGAGATCGACAAGCGTTGCGTAACGGAAGAGGAACGCATTCTAGTGCATCGGGCCGTCATACGTGGCAACAAGATTTATCTACTATATCAGTTCACCTACTCGATCTTCGTGACCCTCACGTACCTAACGTCCGTGTGCCGTGGCCTGACGCCCTGGCGTGTGTATAACCACTTCATAGACTGGCGAGACGGGCCCTGGAGCCTGTTGAGCGCCTCCTTTATCGAGTACATTATCATGTCGTCTGGCGTTTACTATAATCAAATGACCGACGTGTATCCGCTGATCTTTGGCTTTGCCCTGCGTTCGCATCTCCAACTACTTTGCACACGGATCGAAAGTCTGCGCACCGATCCCTCGATGTCAGAGGAGCAGAACTATGTGGCCCTCAGGGGCTGCATCGGAGACCACAAGCTAATACTGAAGTAACCCTAAGCACTGCTTATTCCATATCCAGAATTTATTTGATTGATTGTCTCTCTAGGATTTGCGATCTGATGCGACCCTGCATATCGCAAACGACATTTGTGCAGTTCCTATTCGTTGGTCTGCTCTTCGGCCTGACCATGATCAACTTGATGTTCTTCGTGGATCTGTGGATGGGCCTCGCCTCGATAGCCTACATTATTGCGCTCTTTTTTCAGACATTTCCATTCTGTTTCACTTGCAATCTGATCGAGAGCGACTGCGAGAAGCTGGCCTTGGCTTTGTTCCAATCGAAATGGGTCGATGCGCCGCGCCCATATAAGTCGGCCCTGATCTACTTTCTGCAGAATGTTCAGCAATCGATACGATTCACAGCGGGCTCCATATTCCCCATCAGCCTCGACACCAATATCAAAGTGAGATTGAAAATTTGTCACTAGCCTTGGCCTGAAATTCAGATGAAATTGCTTTTATAGGTCGCCAAGTTGGCATTCTCTGTCGTAACATTCGTCAAGCAAATGAACATTGCTGAAAAATTGAAGACGACATAAAGTGGCTGAAGATGTTATGCATGAGTATATATTGGGTATAGCTATATATAGTAGAGTATATAAGGTGAAGAGTATGCGTATTATTACTATGGAATACTCAACATCGTTAAATATCAAATTATTTATTTAATTTGAACTTTATTTTGATTTAAAATTACACACCCCTTTTTAGTGAATTTCTAGGAAATATAATGTTTAAATATATACAGCTATGTTTACAGGAAATTGAAGATTAAAACACATATTCAATTGATTTCAATTTTTAAGTAATTTACATGCATGGAATTAAAAGTTCGCGTTCAACTAAATTGGTGGGGAATACCTCTGTTATTTCATAGCTCTCAACCTGCAACTCTTATTTCTTATGATGCCCATCAATTGCCGTTTAGCTTAATAGCATTCAATAAATAAATATTTATATATATCATCAATATTGTCAAAGGGAATTTCTTGCCAAAAATAGATTTTCATATCAAAATATATAAAGCTGTTGGCCACAACAGTTGGCCAAGAAGATGCAGAGGAAAAATGATGTCAAATTGTGGCTACTTTCAGATGCACAGCTTTGAGGCAGTCAAAGCCGAGTCGAGCAGAGGGATAGAGCCAAAGCCAAAGCCAAAGCCAAAGCCAACGAAGAGTCTAGTGTAATCCCAGTGGCGAAAGGGTCTGCTCGTAGACGACATAACTTCTTTTTGGCATAATAAAATATTTTTATTTTTTGGCACTCGTCCAGACCCAGCCGAAAACAAAAACAAAAACAAAAAGCCAGAACAACAAACCCGAGCAGGGCAAACAAACAAGCGACGAGAACAACAGGAGATGAAGTGGACTTGGACTTGGACTTGGCTGGTGGGCCGGGCTATGGCCATGACAGCGCCTAAAGTAGCAGCAGTCAGTGCAGTCAAGTGGCCGGGCCAAAATGTCCTTGTGGCCAGGCTCCAACATCCTGCAGCGGGGCGAGGCAGCCTGTCAAGTTCAAGAATTAGGAAAAAAATATTTAAACAAACTCAGTCAGAGAAATCAAAACAATAATAATAATAATGTGAATGTCTATAAGAGAGACTGAGTGTGTGTGTGTGTGTGAGTGCTTGTTCTTTCATGTCCTGAATTCTATGAAAGTGGCTAAGAAGGGTATCATGGTCTTTATGCAAATGCTTGTAGCAGAGAGAAGAAGAAGCAACGATGCCTCTCTGTAGTTTACACTCTCTTCAATAGAATCAACAGAGGAGAGGCTATTGTTTATCTGTGCGTTCGAGCTACAGTTCGTGCGAGTTTCAGTCCGAATGACTCAATGTCTGTCCACGGTATACGGTACAGCTGTCTGACGCTTTGACTACCCGACGGTATGTTGAAACTTCAGTTCTTTCGATGGAATGTCCGCTTGATGTTATCCACGCTTGAGCTTTAGGTCGCTTAATTTGTATGCTCTCTGTATGCAGACGTGTCTGTCTTTAGGCCTATTTACCCGTGTGATGAACGTGTTGATCTTTGAGCCCATAAAAGACCATTAGTAGACCAGTAGACTCTTAGCATTATTTTTGAGCCTCTGAGAGACTAAAGACTAGATAATTAGATCTTTATATGTAGACCCTTCTATAGCATTCTAAACATTATCTTTGAGCCTATGAACTCTCAATCTAGTCTCTAGTCTCTCGGACTGATTGAGAGATCTTTTCAAGGGGATAGAACTTTATTCGACCTATGGCGATTTTCGATTTGTCGTGGTACAGATTTTTGGGACTCGACTCTAATTATTTTGTTTGCTAAGATCAATTTGATATATAGTTTCTCAACAAAACAATATCTCCTTTACCTCCATTTGATATAAAAATATATAAATC
The DNA here is from genome assembly GCF_001654015.2 of Drosophila navojoa. Next base: position 392,642 of record NW_022045906.1, read on the forward strand.
GAAAATAACAGAGTTTTAATCAATTATATATATTTTGATTGTATAGCTAAGGTGAAGCTGGATTTTCTAGCACATTATCTAATTACAGGGCATCTCGGCACTGGAACACTCTCTGCACCAGAGCACTCTTACTTGCTTAGTTTGGGCTCGTCTGGCAGCTTTCCCGAGTCTCTGTCTGGCTGTCATGATTTTATTTGCATGCAGGCGCGTGTCAATGTAAACTATGAGCCCCAGACGCGTTCGCCATGCCCGCTCACTGCCACGCCCCTGGTAGCAACTCCTTCCAGAGTCGCGTGCAGTGAAGCGTTGCTGGCTAAATTTTTGGCAGTCAGCCGAGAACTATGCAATGTCTGCCCTTCAGCAGCGAGCTGCCTTCCTGCCTCCTTCCTGTGCGCTGTGGAAGCTGCGCAGTCTTTGCTTCAATTTAATAGATTTTTTAGGCATTTCAAATTTGCTTTTTCACATGCAACATTTTTCGGCATTTTTTGCATTTAAATGTTTGTTGGCAAAAATGCATTTAAATTCATGGATTGCTCACAGCAAATAAAAGAGTCACTCGCAACGGTAGAGGTAGCTCACGAACTCTGCGAAATGCATTTATTTATGTGTCAACAGCTGCTGCAGCCACAAAAAAAAAAAAAAAATCTTAAAAAAATAGTCGCAAGTATTCGGGAGTCGAATTTATAGTTACTCTAAATTTAGACAGTAATTGAAAATATAAAAAAATTGTATTAATTATTAAAGCTACAAAATCTCATTTATTGAAGGCAATTTAAATTGCAAAATTTCTAGATTTATATTAAGTATAAGGTATAAACTCACCATATTTATAAAAAATATGCAAAATATGTAAATATTATTTAACGATATATTATATTAATATTATTATAATTTTTTAATTTATATATTCCAATATTTATATTTTTTGCTTTTATATTGTTTTAACATAATTGCATAAAAAAACCTACAATATTTTATTAACTTGTTCATTTTTCTCTGTTTGCAGTTTACCTTTATGCCAACGAATTGAAACAAATGCTATCTAAAATGGAGAAAATTATATATGATATATATACCTACTACTTTATATGTATAAAAGGCAGAGTAAGTAAAACAACTATTACTACTAATTATATATAATTAATATATGTATATAAAAAAAGAAAGATGTATATATACACATAGAAGCTATTCTTAATCAAATTTTTAATCGTTCTATAATATAATTTTTATATGAAATATTTAGCGATTTTTTTTAGGAACGCTTAACTAAAACTTAATGCATTACTTTTATTTTCTGATGAAAAAAAAAAATCATTTACGCACTTTTTAGTATGCACTTTATGTACTTTTAAGGTACGAACTGATTAGAAATCATGTTTCATATATAAAAACAGAGTTTATAATACGTAACTTCTAATAGGATACTCTTTCCCAGAACCATTTTATATATTTTGGAAAAATATAATGAGCTGAATATCAGAACGCACGCCTAATTGTGTTCATTAAAGTAATTAAAATTTATAAATGATATCTATGATTTCATTTAAATTTTGCCAATTTGTTCTGCTTTATGTTTAGATGTATAAGTATATGTGTACATATGTGGTATACTATCAATAGTTGAGTCTAATTAGTTTATGTCTCACTGCTCTTCAATCAATCGCCAAATAAATTAATTTTGTTGACTATAAATTAACTTGAATGTAGGTCAGAGCGTAAATCGTACAATATGATGCTCTATATAAAGTCTATAAAATCATTTTTGGCAGTGCGAGAGAGAGAGAGAGATACAGAGAGAGAGAGAGAGGATGTAGGTATAAGAGTGAGTCGGGCCGTGAATTTCTGAAATACTGAACAGTCGAAAGCAACATAAATTAATATTCAGTTAAAAATGTGCAAATATTTTACACGCATGTCGCTTATTGTTGTTGTTGTTGTTGTTGTTGATGCAGTTAATTTTTATTATCTTCTGTTGTTGTTGTGTTTTTTTTTGTGTTATACAGAATACTCGTGCATTTTTGGAAGTGCTAAAGGATTGCGAATGCAACAGCTCTTCTCTCTCGCTCCGTCTCTCTTTCTCCCTTTACCTTTTTATGTATTTCTTTTGCTGCTCTTTATTTTCTTGTCGTTTTAAATTTATGAATTATTTGCACTGAATTTATGAAATGTAAATGTTGTTATAGTCGTTGCTGTTGCTATTGTTGTTGTTGTTGTTGGCCTGTGTTGCATACTCTCTGGCAGCGACTTATCTGCATTTCCTGCATTTTGTCCTGGGCTCGAGGTTATTTACATGCATTTCAGCTATAAATTAACCCGCTCCTTTCTCTACTCGAAATAAAAATACAAAAATTAAAACCAACAGCAGCCATCAAGTATATCAATGAGTATGCAAAATATTTGGTCTGATTTATGCAAATCTTTGCAAATTACAACAACAATGAGCGCACACACACGCACACACGCACATATGCGGTTAATTAAAAATTCATAGAATATTATATAAAGTAGGCAACTAATATTCATAGTTTCAAGTTTGCACTCAGCCAGAAACTCAAAGACCCACTTAATAGTCAACCCAGCCGCAGGTTTGAGGCCAGGCGGTATACGAATTGCCTTAAAAGATAAATGAACCGCAAACTAAGTACCTTCTGCCCTTGCCAATGCCCACCACACACACACACACACACACACACACACACACATGTACACAAAGGGAAAGACACACACATGCTGGTCGGCATTATGAGCTCATTAATTATTCATAAATATTGCTTTACGCAATTAGTTAATTCCAGGATTGATTGATTTACTTTTGTCTGCATATGCTTAAGCTGTTCAGCTATTGCTATCTCTGTTGTCTCCTCTATGTTGCTCTGTCTCTGTTTGGCATGTTCTCGGCTCTATTGTGTCATCTCTCGATGATTTGTGTCATCATGTTGTTGTTGTTGTTGTTGTTGTGGCATTGTCTTCGTGGTTGTCGTTTCAAGGCAAATAGTTCGCACAGCTAACGACAAAATGCCATAAATGCTTTTGCCGTCTTGTATTTGTATAGCCCCATGGCTAGGGGTATATTGGATAAGAGCAGCAGCCACCTGCTCCCATCTATGTGGGTGGATGGACAAATGTCTCTCAGTGTGTGCGGTTCGATGGCTTTGTCTATGTGTGGACATGCGTGAGTCTGACTATATATATACATATATATATGTGTGTGTGTGTGTTCATAGTTTTGAGGCGCTTTGAAGTTAAATGTGCCAACGGGCGCAATACAGAGATATGTGCATACATATATTTGCGAGATAACGGAGCACATCACATAAATTCATAAATAGCGATCGATGCGAGTATATTTTTGATCTATCAATATCAAATATCCAAGTAACTTTAACAGAAGTAATAATAAATGGGATTTTCTACATGCATATATAATGTTATATATTATTTTATTTGTAAAATCTATTTTTATAAAATGTAAAAAATGATTTTACTTGAATATTTACAAATATTAACAAGTTTGTGTTTATATTATTAATTTATATACAATTATATAAAAAATATTTAATTTGAGTATGTCTATAAAAAAAAATCTTTAGAAATATATACAAATATGTATAACAATAATTATTTAAAAAAAAAATATATTTATAAATTAAACTAAATATATTTATATATAATAAAACACAAGTATGTATGTATATTAAAAAAAAAATACAATATAAATCTCTAGAATAAATTAATATATAATAATAAATTAAAATAATTTGTTATCATAATAAGTATTTATTCCTCATAACTGAGCTTAAAATCAGCAATGGCTTTTATACATATATTTAGTTTAAATAAGTTATTATTTCAGATATTTTTTAAAATTTAATTTAATTTATATGGGACACTTTATTTTTAATCAATTACGGTATACGAAAGTGTTTAACATTTGTTAAAATTAAACATTCTAATATTTTACATAATAATATAATAATTAGAATGCATTGAAATGAATACATTTAAAAATTGAATTCAAACAATGTATCGAATCTTCATAATAATAAAATATTTCTATATAATTCTCCTGCAACGATAACACCTTAACACTGCCTTATATTACTATACATATTCCCATTTATATATATATTTATACATACATATAATTCGTGCAGTCATGCATCTACGTTTACAGATGAGCTAATCAACAAATTTGATTCAAATTAATAAAAGGAACATTTGAAGTAGAGCCCCTAGCAGGCATTTAATCGATAATAATCACAGCAACAAATGCAATGACAACTGGCTGAGCCTGAAATACAAATATACATATACACATATCTACACAAATATGTATGTATGTATATATATAGAGCTTAGTTATCTGCATCGCAGCACAGCTGAAAATTGCAGTCAACATAAATCGCCCAAGAGACACAGACAGACAGCATATGTATGCAGCAAGGGTTGTGTGTGCGTGTGTGTGCGTGTAGAGGGGAGTTTGGAAAAGGGGCGAGGCTTTCAGGAGGTACTCGCTAAATGCCGCAGCTGTAGGCCGTCTAAGACCCAAAAGCCGATGCCAAAGCACTGTAAGGCTTGTGCGCTAAATGCAAATTAATTAGACAAGCCAAACTCTGTCTTAATACAACAACAACAGCAACAGTTATTATTACAGCAACAACAGCTGCAGCAGTACAGGCAATTCGAAAGCACGCCCACACAAGTGGGCGTGGCAGAGATTTGTTAGCCAAACACTGGGCATTAGCTCGCACGGCTTTTTAAACAATAATTATTTTGTTAGCCATCGTTATGAACAAATTGAGCGTCCATAATACGTGGATGGGAATGGCTGGGCTGGGCTGGCCAGTGGCTACTTCACAGCGATCGGCCGCCTATGGACGGACACTGCGTAAGCCCCAATTAAGCTGCAACAATTAGTGAGTGGCTTATTATGGGCCAAGAGCGGGCAATATGTTTGCTGATTGTCCGAGCGGGGTGAGGATTCCACTCGACAGACGATAGATGAGAGCCGACAGAGCTCTCAGCATTTGAGGAGATGTAAATAGAGACATATACACATACATATAGAGATGTATTTGAAATGAAGTATATTTTTCTCTTTTAAGTTGAGAATATTCTACGTATTTATTTATATTAATTTATTACTTATTGCTCATAAGTGTTATATTTTTATGGCTTCCAATTTAGCTGATTTAATTGTTATAATAATGTCTGTGTGAAAGCTTGATTAGTTCTTTCAACTAGATTCCGAAGTTATTTGTGCTTTCGTTTTTTTCACATATATAAGGATACATATAGGCACTTTTTTTCAATTTATATTAAAATTAAAAGTATAAAATATTGAAAGAAATAGTTTATAAAAATATATCTTGATGTAAAGCTAACTTATGATTGACTGACTAATCCGAGTAATCTATCCGAACTACATACATTTATTAGAAACTGAGAATGCTTTGCGAATTGTAGTTTAAGCTCAGTATAGATTTCATTTGGAAAACATCGAATTACCTATAGCCCATATGCTATGGGTATTATTATTAACATTTATTATATTATTATATTATTATCATTATTATATTATTATCATTATTATATTATAATAAATATTTTTATTAAGTATTATTATATTCTCGTTTCTCGTTTCTTCTCCTTTTGTCTGTTACATACATACATACAATTTAAGAAAATCATTATACCCTAATTTTCCATTTTTTTTGTGGGTTCAGGATATAACAAGATTTAGCTATAACATTTACCTGTATACAGGGGTAGCTCTAGTTATGCTCAGCTTCCATTATGAATTGGACTTCAATTTTAGATCGATTTTTGGATGAGACACAGAAGTTTCATCATTTTTTGCCCATTCCATGTGGAGGGTCTTTGTGCTCTCTCCCATTCTATGCTGCTTCTTGTTTCTCTTTCTGGTTTGCTCTGCCTTGTTTTTTATGCTGTACTGTTAGCATATTTTATGCAATGACAATGGCTTTGGCCTCGCCACTGTTGGTAGTTTATAAATCATTTGAGATAAGCTGCTGCACAACGTGCAACACCTGATGCCCTTTTTGAAAGGATGCCGACCCAGGTCCCCGACCACCGGACCCCGCCCCGGGCAGCGTGCCATGCCATGCGGTGCCGTGCCGTGCCGTGCCGTGCCATGCCATCGGAGTATGCGATGTTAAAAATTGCAAACAACGACTAAATGGGCACAAAAAACAGAAGTAGCAGTCGCCAAACCGAAGAGCCAGCCCACCAACGACGAGCATATAACAAAATTGAAAATAAAATAAAATAAAAAACAAAACAAAACAAAGGTAAAAAGAAATGCTAAACGGAAACAACAAGAAAACTTAGGTTTTATGCTAGACAGACGAGCAGGCACTCTAAAAAAGTGATGTCGATGTATATATTAAATTTTATAAATATTTATTATTAAATTACGTTTTACCCAAAGCACTAGGATCTAATTAAAACAATTGAAAGGGAATTATTTATTGAACATAATTAAAGAAAAGAAAAAATTTTTCTTTAAATATGATACAAAGAATTATATATGATTCAAAAATGTTCCAATGTATTTATTTTAATATTATTAAAATAAAAAGGATTATTAAAATATAAAAATTATATAATTATATAAAATACATACATATTTTGAACATTTTTTTTTTTATTATTATTTTATAATTTATGTTTATTAATTATAGTAGTAGTAGTAGTACTTCTACTACTATATACTACATTATTTCTTAATGATTCCACAATAATATTATATCGTACATACATACATATATATGCATGCTACATCTATATATTTATTATGTGAATACACTGCTTGACATATTAGGGGTTTGGCTTTCGTGTAAGGGTATTACAATAACAACAACAACAGCAACAACAATGAGCAACAAAATTGTTTGCGGTGCGGCGCAGAGCAAAATATGAAAATGTAAATAGCATAAAATGAAAACCTGCAATGGCAGCACTTTTCCAACACTTTCCGCCCGGTGACAAGGGACGCGCCGGATGGGTAAAGAGTCACATAGTTGAGTTGCTGGTTAAGGGTGGTTGGTGGACAGCTTGTAGTTTGGAGCTCGGAGCTGGGAGCTGGGCGAGTCTTGTGTATTGCTTCGTGACTGACGCTGAGTGCAAGCTGTTTAGCTTTCATGTGACAAAGTAAATTTCAATATATTGAAATTGTTATTTAAGTAGAGTGCACGTGGAACCAGCCAGCAGATGTAGGTGAAAGAGGAGCAGGCGGAGGAGGCGGACAACTGAGAAGAAGATGCCACTCCTACAGCTGTCTCTGCTAGCTGCTATAATGTGTATGCTTTTCTCTACATATTGAGGCGCCTGGCAGCTGCTGCTGCTGCTCCTGCTCCTGCTGCTGCTGCTGCTCCTGCTGCTCTTGCTGCTGCTGCTGCTGCTGCTCCTGCTGCTCTTGCTGCTGCTGTCTCTGCTCAATCCTGGCGCCCCGTTATTGTAAATAGTGTCATAAATAAATTGCCGTGATTTGTGTGCCAGCCACGAGAGGCGTCGATAGAAAAAAACATCACAGAATATCATGTGCCCAACAAATTGCATTTTAAAATGCAGCCCAAGCGATTTTCTAACAAAACGTTGCTTTACTATATGCACACATATACATATACATTTATATATATATATACAATAAGTACAACAAAACGGAGGATATGGTAATGCAGCATGGCTGCCGCAGCTGGGGGACGTGTGGTGAGCGGGCGGGTGGCCGGTCGCCCAGCTGGTGAGCATGCCAAACGATTTAATTACAAATAAAGTAATTTTTAATTGAATAACCGCCAAAGTTGATGGAAAAACGCAAACTCCACACAGCAAACCAGCACGGCCTGGCCACGCCCATGCCCCAGCACGCCTCTCTGATCGATTTGCAGTTTCGTCGCTGATGCAAACAGCGTGAAAAATGCGCATCAGCCTCAGCGCAAAGTCGGCCTGCACTATTTGTTGTTGTTGGCAGCCGAAGCCAACGCCTCACTGACCGTAACATCATTCGCACCACTGTGCGTGCCAACATTTGTTGTATGCTGTGTGTGTGAGAGTGTGTGTGTGTGTGTATATGTGTGGACATTAATTTTGCCACTTTACCGTCCTTTGCAAAGTATATACTGATATCTCGAATGCTCTACAACGCATGATGATAATACAAAATAATATTTCATATTTTATATTTCATATTTTATATTTTATATTTTATATTTTATATTTTATATTTTATATTTTATATTTTATATTT
>NW_022045906.1:413319-433194 GCF_001654015.2 Drosophila navojoa
CAAAACCATTATACCCTGATTTCCCATTTTCAATGGGTTCAGGGTATAACAAAAGCATTTTGCTTGCCATCTTTGACGCTGTTGCAACAGTTTTGCCATTTTTCCATTGGCATTAATTATGAACAAATTAATTAAATTAATTACTCAGGCATATTTAGTAGAGTGCATTCGCTGGCGCAATCACTAGCAATCGCATTCACTTCTCTGCGGTTTTCGCAAATATTTACGCTGCCCGCTTGGGACACGGGAGCGAGCCACGCGCTTTGTATTATTTTGCACCCCAATAACTGTGCAACTATGATGCATTTTATATATTTGATTTCATTTTAAATAACATCTTTATTTATTTATTTTTTTACGTGAACGGAAATGCGGAGTGCTTAAATACTTGGCGAATTTATGTAGAAATGTAATGTTTTAAATCGTTTTTGCTGTTGCTAGTTTCTTAGAGTTTATATTTGATGACCTGGAAATTATAAAGCTTTAGCTAAGCCTTATTCAGCTGAAGTCACTCTGATATTAAAAGAAACAAATCCCTACTGACATAATAAATAGTTGTAAAAAACAAAATGAAAATGAGTATATTTACTTTGGTTTCCAAGCCTTTCTAACTACATTTATATCAGTTTTTTTTATCCTGTTTCAATACATTCCATTCTTTCTCTAATTCCCTCTCCTCCTTTGTTCGCCCTCTGATTGATACTCATAGTTGATGCAACAGATTTATTTACAGACATAAAACCAGATCCAATTAGCATTTAAACGAAAAAAGTCACAAAACAAAACACCAGATGATAGAAAGAAAGCCTTTTTGAGATAAGTTCGACTATAAAATACCCTAAGTCCTCCGCACATTTATAATGTTCTGTTAGTTGCTGTACCTTAGATAAAGTAAAGCAAAAGGAATGAATATAAAAAATCCGAATTATAAATAATCATTGAAAATATCATATGAATCCCAATATTTAATTTGATATTTCCAAAAAAGCTAATATCGATTATTATCGATAAGAATAAAGCGGCATGAGCTATCTAAAAATAAATAATGAACTGCACTCTATATGATATGGAAGAATATACTACAGAGTTATCTATATCTAGATATACTCCGTTTGTTAGTTTTATATACCTTTATCTGTTACAGACCCGCTAACAAAATCACTATACTCCCTGAATGCCTTCAGAGCATTCAATAAAAAACGAGAAATGAACTTAATGTAAACACAAAAAGAAGGACCACAAAAATTCAACTGGCTTTTCGGATACAAATCTAAACTAATTTGCAAGTCTCATTGCATGGCGTGCGGGGCTAGGGGGATAGCATTTCGAGGACGTGGCCACAGAAATTGCAACTTAAAAATCAACTTCAGTCGGTTGGCAATGTGGGTAACGGAAACGGAAATGCGACCAGAGCACGGCGACGACTTTCGCCAACACATTTAACCACATTTTAAGCACATTTAAATACAACAACAAATAAAATATGCAGACGGACGGCTTTAATGGAGGCAGGGACAATGAATTACGACGCCACGCAACGAAAAACTGCAAAAGAGAAGACAAATAACCAAAAAAAAATAAAAAAAAACAAAAAGAGAGAAGAGAGAAGAGGAACAACAAAAGGCTGGCAGGACATGCCGAAGGACAACTACAATGAGATGCCAGCAAACAAAGGCGGACAGGAAAGGCAATCGGCAGCAGCCAGCAGTAGCAGGAGACGGCAGCAGCAGACAGCAGGAGCAAATACTACAAGCAATTTAACATTATTTTAATGCCAGCCTCTGGTGTCCTTTGTCTCTGCCTCCCACTCGCGCGCTCGCTCGCTCGCTCGCATTGTGGGCACATTTACATGCGTGTTTATCTGCCATGTAAGTAGTGTGTATAAAATAGAGCGACAGTTATCTATGTGCCAGTGCCATGACCGCCTGTTGCGACTCCACACACGCACACACACACGCACACACAGCTAGAGTGAGTCTGCGAGCGAGTGAGAGTGAGAGTGAGAGGCGCCGCTGGCTGACGAAAGAGAAAGCAGCATAGCACGCGCGCACTCTCGCTCCAGTTGTAATAGTGTGCAAATGTGTTTGTCATTTGTCTTTTTAACGCCGAACTGCCTCCGAGTGTGTACGTGGCTGGCTGACTGACTGACTGAGCTGAGCTGAGCAGAGTTGAACTGACTGAGACTGTTTCAGCTACCAAAACTGGGTCCTGCCAGCCCGCTGAGGCGCTGACGGCGACGTTTTGACTTCCGGCGGAAGTGCGCATTAAAATTGCCATTAGCCAAGCGCCAGCCGAGCGGGGAGTTAGAGCCGACTATTCACACATCTTCTTCTTCTCTCTCTTTTTTTTGTCAACTGCCAAACACAATAGGCTCGTAATTGGCACAGCATCAGCAGAAGAAGTCCCAGCAATTGTCTTGCCACTTTCGATTCAGAGTGAGAGAGGCTGCCTGATGATTGACGATTTTTGGCCAGATCTTAGCTCGTTAGTCTGGCAGGAATGGCAGCATGAAATGCTCTATTCAAGTGAAAGTATTTTTGTATTGTATATTTGACAATAATTACATAATTGTGAAATATTATTAAAGCATATGATATACAATAATAGTCTTTCTTTTGAATAGTTATACACTTATTACACTTTGTGTAGCTACATATATGAAATATAATAATGTATTATGCAATTTTTCGATTTTTATTAAATATTATTTGCTATAAACATTATTATTTTTTGTTATTATTATTTTGTTTTGTTTATTAATATTTAGTTTAATTGTCATTATTAATTTTAATTATAATTGTTTAAAATATATTTCAAGTGTTTATTATTATTTTTGTTGTTTTTTATTGTTTTTCATTTCATTTTATTTTATTTATTTTTTTTTTTAATTTTAATTTTTTTTTCTTTTTATTTACTTATAAATTAATTTCTCAAATATATGAAAGCCCTTCATGATTCATTTTAAACAAAGCTACGCCATTACATTAACAAATTTTTTAATATTTAATTTTTGTTTCAATTTTGTTTTTCACTTTTTGCTATAACTACATCTTAAATTTAATTTCTGTATACCTCAGTCATTTGGTATTTCACCTTGTTGGCATATTCTACAGTAAAAGTATGCGAATGCGCAATCTGTAGCTCAATGGGGGGCCGTTCAACATACGCTCACCTGCTGCGAAATACCTAAATAGCTCCAACAATTTCCGCTTAAGCACTATAGCTTCTCCTTTAACAAAACTGTTGCTGTTGAATGTATTTACATCTATTGAGGTTGACTTTAAGCTTCATGGAAACGAAACCAAACGAAAGCAGTTGTGGGTCTAGCAATGATGAATTGCAGTGAATATCTCACAGATAGTCTAAATATCTTTAAATTTGAGGTTAAGGAAATGGGATATGTGTTTGCAATCGAGGATATGCATATACATATATATTATAAAATATAACAAACATGCAGGGATTTCTCTTTTGTAATACCAAATGTTACAGCAGGACATGAAAAAAAGCTCTGAAAGTAGTCGAAAACTAAGAGCAATAGGTGTAATAAAAAGTAGTATTGAAAGCAGGCGTTAATTAATATCGACTCACAAATAAAGTTACAAACTTCATTTCCTGGCCACAATGGCTGTTCAACCTCAACCATAGTTGCGAACCCGCTGTGCCATTGTGTCTATTATATTGAAAGGAACAAAGTGAGCATTTCAAATAATAACTTTGAGTCATTTGAGTCAGCACAAAGCCACTGTAAGCATCTGTCGCTTAGAGACCATAACTCAGACCAACAATGGCCACATTGAAAATGGCTTACATTTGCATAAGCGACTTGATTCATCTACACTTTTTATTCGATTTTCCAAGATTTTTTAGTAAGCTAGAAAAAATAGCAGGCATAGAAAGACAGATGAATACACGAAAATAACTATATATCCTATCCAGGCACATCAGTATGTCCTTACATATTCGACTATTATAGATAACATACATATTTGCCTCATTCCCTTTCCGTCTCAATCGCCTTTACACTAATTATTAATTTGTCATTTGTGAGTAGATTATGAAGCAAAGAGGCTCGATTGCTTAATGGGCATAAATATTGACTGCCTGCCAAAGCACTTGACGTATTTTGTGCATTTTAATGCGAGTGTAATTCAGATTTGTAAATGCACTTAATTCAATTAAATCGTTTGGCTTGGCTAATTTATAGAGCCGCTCGATGATCGTAGCATTGGATTAATTGTTTTTCAGTTGGTGGCTCGACTGTACGGCACTCGTACAGTGTGCACTCGTAGAACAAACAAATTGACATGGCATCAAAATGCATTTATTTTGTATATATATTATTGCATAACAAATTATCAAGCACACACACACACACACACAGACACAGAAATGCCATATGAAATGGCATAATAATAAATTGTAAATGCACAAAATGTCACAGTATTATTATAATGGAAATCAAGCCTGTCTGTGTCAATCTCCCTCTCTCTCTCTCTCTCTCTCTCTCTCTCTCTCTCACACACACATTCACTCACTCTCTCATTCCCTCTCGCTCTCAGTGTGCGTAGCTTCAGATTCAGCTCAGACACATTTTAATGCCATTGCAATTGATATTTCAATTAATTTTCAATTAAAAATGGTTTTAATAACACATAAAGCACTGTCGAAAGAACGAGCGGCCAAATGTTTCAGAGTATTTCAGGAAATGATTTGTGGTGGCAAAAGAGTATTTATCAAGCTAGTATTATATATGTGTGCGTGTGTGTGTGACCGAAACGCATCTGCAAAATTTAATATGAAATATTTTAAATTGTATAAAAAGTAGATCTAAAGCAGTGATAGAGAAAGGTAAAATATATTAATATAACATTTAAATATAAAATATATTTATATATATTTATTTCTTTAATTATTTTTTATTTTTGATAATAGTATAATAATAAATTATATAAATAAACAAAAAAAAATTGTATTTATGCAAATGAAATATCAATCTTATTATAGAGAATTAGGTAGTAAATGCGATAAATTATTACCAATTTTTCCCAAGACATATTGATGTGGACAATTACATAGGCCAAAAATAATATTAATCATATATATAGTAAGTCCTACTAAATCTGTATACAAAATGTAGTAAAGACATAAATTAATAAATACATTTTTATTGTTATTGTATGCACGCCAAATCAAAGCAGAATTGAATTAAAGGTAATAATTTGCACAAAATTAATTTTTTGCTAATAAACTTAAGCTAAGCATTTTGCATTTTTATTATAATAAATAAATTGGGATTTTTTTAATGGAAATTCGTATTATTTAGTTCGCACTGGAGATTTATAATTTTGTGTTATTTTTTCTTTTGTTCTTATTTATTTTAATTACTGTAATTGATGCAGACATAATAATGTTAGTTATTAAACTTTGGAAAACCATTTAAAAGCCATTATTAATTATATAAAACCAGAGAGTTCTAGTCGAGGGATTTGAATTGGCTTAACTCGTCGACATTCGGCATTTATCTATTACATACATTTAAACAAAATTATTAAGCCCTGATTTTGCATTTGAATGGGTTCAAGTTATAGTAATTAATAAAGAAAACTAATTAATTATAATAAGCATATATATGTATGTCATATATTTATTTAAACATTTTTTTTATATATATGTTAAATAGTTATTTGTATTTCTTCCATTTCAGTGTCTGATAGTCACAAAATATATGAATTTCTCGGTAAGTGTAAAGACTAAAATGTCCAAATTTAATTTGTCTTAAATTTATATCTGGAATATTTGCTTGGCAATTAGAATAATTAGTAAAAAAAAAAAAAATTGTTTGTCCATAAAAATGTGCAAAAAAGATTATAAATAATAGAGAGGTAATTTTCTAATTTTATTCTATGTCAATATTAAATAATACCCAGTTTCACAAATTCAATTCAGTTTATAAAAACTATAAAAAAAAAAAACAAAAATAATGAATACACATATTTTGTGATTAATTAATATACTTTAGTTATTAGTTTGTTTTGTTAGCATGCTAATTAATTTTTGCGGTTTCTATTTATTTAATTTATGTTTATATTTATATTTATATTTGTTATTGTTGTTCACTTTGCACTTTGCTGTTGTTGGTTTACCAATTTGGCGTTGCATGAAGTTGACAAAGTGCCAGGCTCTGTGGCAGCACGTTTAGTAGTTCGTTGGTTGTTGCTATTGTTGTTGCGATTGTTGTTGTTGTTAGTTTATTTTAACAAAACCAAAAGCGAAAATTTGAACAAGTTGTTGTTGCGGTGCAAATGCACTTGTTAAATCAACACCAGCAACAACAATGCGAACAATAAGAGCAACAACAACAACTACAACAACAGGTAGCACTCAATGACAGACATTTGAGAATTTAAACAAACAAATTTTGAACGAGTTTCGTACGGTTCAGGCCAAGTGTAAAAATAAATATTTAATTGTCCTAATTGTCGTTGCATTATTGCATAAATAAACACTGAAAACCTTTGCATATTGCCTGCATAAATTATCGTTTATTGTTTTTATTGCCGTCACTCGAGCAGCAATTTGACAATTGTTTAAATACAGGCAGCTTATTGATTAGATATGGACACAAATTGAATTTGCTGCATAAAGTTATAGATATGAACTAGGCTGTAGCTCTTTAATTGAGTGAATATCGAGCTTTTCATGTGGACAATCGAAGCAAATCGAAGCAAGGGATAAAATAACTTTTCTTATGTGAACAGAATTCCTTTGATTGACAGCATAAGTGCAAATGAATAGTCGAGAGTCTGTGAAACTAATTTTAAATGCATGCTATTCACCATATAATATATTATTGCAAATAGCATGATTATTATGCAATTAGCCTTTACTTCATTATGTATAGATATATATATATATATTTATTCACTATAAATTATTCACTATAAAGTATTTGATTAAGACAACAGCTGAAATGTCTAAAGGTCTTCACATATTTCATTATTATTGAATGCAACTTATGAAGTGTGTAAAATAATCTTGATTCATAATTGCAAATGTGTCTGGGCGCTATAATATGGCAATATTATTAAAGCTGGCATTTTGGGCAATGTCAATGCACTGCCACAGCCAGAGCTGGCTCAAAGGGCGAGGCCTGCAGTCCGCTCGAATCTGTTGCTGAGCTCATGCAATTCGTTTGCATTCAAATGCTTCAACATTTCCGTTTAATGTGGCTGCATTTCCGTGAACATTTAATTAAAAACTGGCAGATTCTTCTGATGCTGCTGGTTTTTGCTTGTGCGGCTTCAGCAGCGACACATGAAAATAATGCATTTATTTGTGTAATATATAAAAAATAAAATATATATATAAACAGAAAAAATATCAATCACCAAGCGAGAAAATAATTTAAAATACTTTTTTACTATTTTATTAAATTAAGAGCGCATTGTGCTTTGATCCTGTTTTACTCGCCAAAACTTAAGGCAGATAAAACGTTGAACCGAGCCGTAAACTGAACCGACAATTGTTTTAAAAAATATATATATATTTCATTTTTGTGTATTAATTAAAATGGATGTTGAAATATATATATATATATATATATATATATATATATATATATAAAACAAATGCTGAGGCTTATACATTTATGAAACATATTTAATTTCATTTATGGTCAGTTTTTTGCCTTGGGAAATGCATGAATTCACTATGTAAATTCATAGGAGTAAAGCAATTGGATTGAATACTATAGATAGAATGCTAACAACAAATATTGATATAAAATAAAATGAAATACGTAAGTTATGTTTGCTTCATAATCAAACAAATTTAGCTGCGAAACATTTTTACTGTTGTTTCATTGAGAGCTAAAAGTATAGAAATACCAAAGTTTAACCAATTCGCGCCTATTTTTCAATTTTATTATAGTCGTAGCTATTCTACAGGGTATTTTCTAGCGTCATACCCGCAACTCCAACTCTTACTTATTTTTCATAACTATATATATCTGCACGGCCACAAGAATTGGTTGTTAAAAGTTCGGACTGCTGAACAAGAAAAAATAATAAAATGAACATTTTTATTATTGTTATTATTACACTAGACAACACAGCACTTCGATACTGTGCTGCGTTTTTTAATTAAATAAATACATGTTTTATGTGCCACAAAAGAAAAGTGCAACGACACGAGGCGCAACGAGCGAGCAAATTTAAAATGAAATCCATCTGGAAAAGCATTAAAAATGAATATATATAAATATATATATATATACATGTGTGTGTGTGTGTGCGAGTTAAATTTAACACATTTATGAAGATGGTTGAAGTGGCAGAGCCACTTTTCAGGTCGACTTTAACAAGTTGCTGCACAGAAAATTAAACAAGGTCCGCGCGATGGCTGTGAAATTTGCAAATTATAATTATTTCATACCTGGGCCAAAAGGCAAATTTGCGCTTCACTCGAAAAAGGACTTTGGCCAAGGCATTGGCCAGCCGGCCAACGAGCCGGGATAAAACGCTCTGCAAGCTGCAGGACGAGCCTTGCCGCACCAAAGTGCGCAATGAAGAGGCTGGCAAAATGGCAGCAGCCATGTTAGGATGGCTAAGCCAGTCGGAGATCGGAGGCGGGAGTGCATGAGGGCGTGGTGGCTGGGTTGGGTGGGAGGTACGTGACAGGTCGAAGGACTGGGCAAACTTCAATTACAGCTTAAAACTTTCAATTAAAAACTTTACCGCGCGTGAACAAAAAAATGCGGAGAGTGAGCAGGGAGGGAAAACGAGAAAAAAATATAAAAGTGAAGTGGCTGGAAAAATGCATATTGAAGCTTAGGAAACTTTAGCCTAGATGAGCACATTTGCTGGACAATTAGAAGCGGTATAAAAACTAAAAATATGCATAATGAAGCCATGGAAGGCAGTGAAATCTACTCAACAATATATGAAATAAATGTTGTATCATATTAAGAGAGAATACTCCATGAAAAATGGAAAAATTATATTTCATTTGTAAAAATATTTAACAAAAATAATAAAATATTTAATAATAAAAGCAGAGGAATTATAACTAGGCCAGAGTTGAAGTATTTTCTATAGCGATATTTATCAACTGTTGAAGTTATCGATTTTATTTAATTATTGAAATATTCAATACAATATCCGATTTTATTCGGAAGCCTCTTATGTTCACTTTTATCTTTTAATACTGACTTGTCCGATGCCATGTAAATATTTGTAGTAAAAGTCAGTGCTATAAATAATATTGTGAATAACTCATATTAAATGTCCACAAATTTGGTTAATTTTAATAAAACTTATTATTACATTTATTATTACAGTCGACTCTTAATAACTAAATCAAAAATCGCGATAACAAGAAAAAATTCTATCCACTTGAAAGCAATTCATTCATTCAATTAATTCAGGATAATTAGAATTTTCGTCATGTGAATTCTTGCCATTTCGAATTATCGGAATTCTATTGTATTATTTTAAATATAAAGCTTCAAAATGCAAGAAACAAAATGTGAATTAAATTTATTCAAGTGTGATTTAATTATAGAAATTTATTGTTATTGATTTTTTGCAAATGCTGAAGTTAACAATATACTACTATCATTTACACATATATACAATTTCGATATGGGCATGTAACTGATTTAACTGGGAAAGCTGAACACCTGACTCGCTTATGCAGCAGCCGAGCTCTTGCATCTTTAAGAGGTGCCGCTGCTGCTGCAGTCTGGCATAAAATGTGCAGTGGGGAAAACTTTATAGCCAAACAAAGAAAATCCCGCACAGACTCTGGCCATATGGCAAATATGGCAGCGCCTTCAACTCCGTCGTCGTCAGACTCCAAAAGTTTTTTGCTTAAATTTTTCAGTTCCTTTTGGTATTCGGTGCGGCACACCGGGTGAAATGACGGAAGGGCAGGCAGGCAGGCAGGCAGTCAGGCAGGCAGGCAGGAGAATGCATTTTTAATGAATCCTGAAAAGGTGAATGTAACCTGGGCAGGTGAGAAAACGAGACCAAAAGGAAATGCAACAGAAAATGTTGCAAAAATTGAAAAGCGCAACTTTGACTTTGCTGTGGGTGGGCCAACTGTGCAGCTACATGTGTGTCGGTGTGTGTGCGTGTGTAGGTGTATGTGTGTGTCTGTACAAGTGTTTGGTTTCTCGTCAGAGCGAACTTCAGCATCCAGGCAGCGGTGCAGGCCAAACTCTTAATTGAATTAAACTTTTTAGCTGCAAAGTGAAAGCAAAGCAAAAGCAAACTAAAAAAAAAAAATAATAAAAATGTTAACCAATTTTTTTCTTGCGTTGTCTTTTTGCACCCTTGCAGCGGTGCGGCATGCTGATTTCGCCAGCATGTTTGTTGCACTGGCGAAATTGGGGAACGGCTAGAGTGGGCAAACTGCATAAATAGACTGTGCTAATGATAATTGATTGGCCGTAAAATCGCGTGGGCGCATTGAAATGGGTTTAACGAGAGAAGCAAGTCACTGCATTTCATTTCCCTTCAAATTAGTTTTAAAGAATTTGTTGGCAACCCTGTGAATGTGTTTAAATTTAGTTGCTATAGAATATGGTATAATACAGTGTGTCTCTGGTATGGATATCTCCATTTTTCTCCCTCTTTCTCTCTCCTTCTATCTGTCTCTACCTCTTTATATATTACTCTTTCTCTATTACTATATATTGTTCTCTCTCTGTCTCTCTCTCACTTTTACTCTGTATCTACATCTTTCTTATTTCTCTGTCTCTGTCACTTTTCTCTCGATCTCCATTTTATTCCCTATCTTTAAGTGTCTCTCTTACTTTTTCTATCCATGTTGTTTTTCCACCTGTGTATCACTATTTCCCTTTAATTTTTCTTTCTGTCTTCTCTCCCTCTACATAATTCCACAAATTATATCTATTTGTGAATTAAATCCGCTGTTTTTAATTTAAAATAAATAATTCATATAGTATAATTGTCTCTGCCTCTATCTTCCTTTGTCATTATTAATTTTATTATTTTATTATCTTTTCCATGTTTTTGAATTTTACTTAAATTAATCAAAAATATTATTTATGTAAATGGGAAACCAAAGGCTTACCAGCTTACAGTGCATATTAGAACTTGACCATAATAATATGGAATATAAGTAGATTAAGTCCGACCCAAAGCTGAGGGTTTAAAAATGCATTGCAAATACAATTACATTTGTAACTTAATGAATTATGAATGGGCACTTTTGTAAGAGCATCGAATATTCAGGCGTAACATTAAGGAATATGTTTTCATAATGCGTTTTGCATTTCACAATTCGCAATTCGCATTTCTATGCAAAAATTGCCACTTTTATTTTATTTATATCCTTTGAAGTGAATTGAATTGATTTTTGGCCATTTCCCGATTTCCCAATTTCCCAATTGGCAGCCGTAAGCCCCACGCGCCCCAAACGTGCTACATTTAATTGAATTTGCACAAAAATTATAAATTCACACAATTGTCCGTTGTGGGGCTTCGTTTTGCGCAATTTCCGCACTTTAAGTGGTATTTTGTGAAATTATTATAAATTATTTATTTGCCGCTTGGGGGAGTCCAACAAAATAAAAAAAAAAAAACAATAATCAAAACAATGAAATTTGACTGAAAGCAACAAATACAACAACAAGAGTTGAGCATTTAAATTGACGCACAAATAGAAAATGTACAAAAATTAACTTTATTTCCGTTTACGAGCATCGAAAATCAAATTTAAATGCGACGAGGAGAAGGTGCAAATATATATATATATATATATATAGATATATATGTATATAAACATGTATGCATATATATATTTATATCAACTGATTGCAATTATGGAGAGCGTTGTGGCATATGGAACTCGTTATAAATTTTAATTAAATTCACGTGGAGCGACAGCAGCTTAGTTCTCGGACCTATTAGGCTGACATATGTGGGCCATAAAACGTCAAGACGGAGCTGACATATAAATTGAAAAATGTGGAAACTCAATGCGCAGTGCGACAAGCTCAAAATGGGAAACCAGTCAATTTTTATGGCATACTTTTAGGCGGGCAGCAGTTCACAATAAGTAAACAAGGTACATAGGTACACACACCAACACATACACAAAGGAAAATATGTAAAAATGCAAATGACTGAAGTAATCGAAGAGCAGATACTCTGCTTGGCAATATGATAAATATTTATAAAATAATACGAATAATAATGAAATAATATGAAATGAACTTAAATATAAATATAAACAATTCTCTATGTGCTCATAAGTTGCATAAAGTTTCAGATATAATACGATATATCTAGTAAATTTAATATATAACAACAGCTTATGAATTATATACCATTCTCTTCATGCCTATAAATTTAATATAATTTTACATATTATACAATAAACAGCTCATACAAAATAAATATCAATAATTTCCTTTAAGCTTATAAAGCTCTTATACATTTTAATATTACTCTACTACATAGTCTATAGGGCATACAAAAACAAACTGAAATGGAAACATTGATGCCAAGGGTGGAAATAAAGTACGCGCAGAAGAAAATTCGGGTGTGAGCACTGCGAATGCTGAGTACAGCAAATGCTGCCCCGCCCTCGAAACGTAATAAAAATCATGTAAGCAGATATGTAGCATTCTGAATTTATGGGTCCTCGATGTAAACTTTTGAATGCTAATGGAGCCAAACAGTCAGCAAAAATAAAGAAATAAAAGACTAAAGAATATGCGAAACTATATGCAGGAGACAGATGGAAAAAATACATATGCGTACAATATTTAGGTAGAAGCTCAGGTATATGTGGAGAGCAGAGTACAACAATACATTTCTTAAAGATATATTGTAAATATAAATTTACATTTACTAAAGATATTTTCTAAATATAAAAATATATGTAAAAAATATGAATAAAATAAGTAAGAAACGAAAGTAATATACAAATAATAATAATTTATTTTAAATAAGAAAAAAATTGTCATTGAACGCAGAATCTTCTTATAATCTCAAATTTAACTTATTTTCATATTAAAAAAGTTAAATTTTTAGTAAAGAAATAATCTAAAAAAAATCTTTTTAGTCTATAAGATTAAAATAATGCTTTTTATTTATTTAATGTAAGTTTTGAATTATTTAATTATTGATAGACATATAAATTCGCTTCAACAGCTGTGCAGAAAGTCTACAAAGCATATATCCGATGCATTTATAATGACTTGTTTCTCACCTGTTAAATATGATATTTGGTTTCTCTAGTGCCTAGCCAGCCATGCCAGAATGATGTCAGTCAAGAGCAAAATGAAATCATAGTCAGTTACGAGGGCTAAATTCCAATGTTCAGTCGATAGCAAATAAACAAACGTAAACTATTATTCAGTCCAATTCGAATATATTTTCAAATCACAAATGTCGACACTGAGGAAGGATCCGGTCGCGGGTCGGTATTCCGCAGCGCATGGCTTTCGTGACTCAAAGGCAGTTGAAAGCGTGGTTCAGCGCATGTCCAGAGCTGTGAGAGATTCATATGTGCCCGACGCGACACAAACGGCCACTGATAAACATGATCGGTCGAAGCGCCGTTGCCCACGAAAGAAGCCACACCAGCCGACAAGGCGCGAAATCGAGATAGCCAAGTTCAAGAATATTGACTTCTCGCGCCGTGACTCGGATCCGCTGCTGGCCGTTCAGACGCTCGAGTTTCCCGATGCGAACATCAAGCGGACGGATATCAACAAGCGCGATGCCTGCGGCAAGTCGGTGTGGAACAAAAGAACCGGCAAGGACTTTCTTAGCTCGAGCGTTTCGGGCTTTCGCGATGGCATCTTCACGGTGAACATGAAGCAGCGAAGCTGCACGTCGTCCAGTCTGCCACCCAACACTAAATCGAAAACGACGCTGGAGTATCGGGATAGTTCATCGATTAATTCGGGCGAAATGATTGACTCCCATCACGTGCCGTCGAATCGAGCCAAACACTTCAAGGGCAACCAGTGGAAGAAGCCCTGCGATGCCAGCTATGTGGTTGGTGCTCCACAGCCGCATATTGGACGCTGCGTGGACAACATTAGGCAGCTGTCGAAAATGGCGCCGGTTCGCCAGAAGTTCTTCCTCACGCAGGATCCGCGCCAGACCCACTGCCTGGCCAATCCCAGTGCGTTGCGGCACAAGAGGCTAACGGACGATCAGCAATTCAAGCTAATTAGCAAGATGGTCAAGCACGGGGACAACGTGTGCGCCAGCACCGGTTCCGAGTCGTCCGATACGCATATATGCGAGGTGATTGACTTGGAGAATCCCGTCAATTTGGACTTCCAGGGCATGGACTACAAGAACACGTACGAGAAGGACGAGCAGGAGGCACAGAATCAGCAGACCTATTGGCGCGTCGTTCGCTATATGACGCGACGACGCACGAAGTTGCAAACGGCCACCAAAGTCGAGGCCGAACTGCAAGCCGAACGCTTAGCGATACCTCCAGTGTTCGATACGAAAATCAAGGATGCACCCATCATTGAAGATCCGCCACCGAAGGACTTTAAGCTGGCCGAGCTCTTCCGCTCGCCCGACAAGCCGGCCAACAAAGCGAAGATCGCCGAAGAGCAGAAGCGTCGCGAGGCCCGCTACAAGGACATCTACTTACGCAACAAGCAGCGCAAAGCCCAGCGGGAGCAGGCGCGCCAGGCAGTCGAGGCAGCCGCGTTGGAAATCCAGGCACGCACCGTCGCCGAAAAGGATTTGCAGGAGGATGTGGCGAAGATCGACGATGATATCGAGCGGAGTTTCAAAAAGTTTGAGTATATACCGCCAGTGATACGCAAGCGCAAGTTCTTCCCTAAAACGCTGACCGAAACGGAGCGACTGAAGTCGATTATGCACAAGGAGAACTGCGTGCGACGTGATCTGGCGCGGGTGACACAGGAGTTCTACCTGGAGCGCACTGGCAAGCTCAAGCAGTTCCCGGAGGCGGCGCAGCAACTGCGCTGCGAGGAAAGCATTGAGGGCAGCGCTGCCACCACGCCCAGCGAGCAGAGTAGCGACGACGAGGACTATCTGAAGGTGGGCAAAATCGGTGACAAGTTCCAGCTGCGCGGCTTTCACTTCAAGCACGGCGATGGGCTGCGCGGCAAGCTGCATCGCCACCAGATCATGGAGGGTCAGCGTACGGTTAAGGGTTGCCTAACGCGCGACGAGTGGCTGAATCAATTGGCGCCCCGCAAGGAGCCCATCAAGCTGGACGTGGAGCGTGGCATTATTAAAGTTCTCGATCCGGATGATCCGAAACTGGATCTGTTCCCGCCTCAGGGTATGAGTCTGCACATGCACGACAAGAAGAGCGCCATCAGGGAGTTCATCGATAAGCGGCTGGGTCTCCACTACCATCGAGTGCTGCGCAAGAACCTGAAGCTGGTCAAGCCCAAGCTCAAGTATCACGTCAAGAAATTCAATCTCATTCGCTACGTGTTTCCCGAAAAGATCATTGTGCCGGATGCGCCGGATCAGTTGGATGCCGACATGGTTGACGCGTCCAAGGTGGAAACTACCTTGGAGTACTTGGCGCTCAAGAACAAATTGGCGAAGGCGAAGCATCTCAAGGTCAAGCTGGCACGCATGAAATTGCTGGGACTTCCCTGTGTCGAGGCCAAACAGCTGCGCGAGCAATCGCCCTGCGACGTCAAGGAGGAGGAGCTCGATCTGGACTGGGTGCCGCCACCGGAGACGGTTAGAGAGTCTGTGCTCACTGCTGGGGGCGAAAACGATCCCGAACATCGTATGAAGGCCGGCCACGACGATGTGCCCATTGATATGCGTGGCAACATGCCAGCGCCTCAATTCCGAGAGAAAACCCTCCACATACACCCGAGACGACGGCGGGACTATGCCGCCGAGCGTGTGCCATCGGCTCAGTTCAATGATGCCATCCAAAACTCAGGTCTGCCCTTGCTGGAGAAGGTAATGCCCGATAATATCAAGTATGCCAATGTGCGGACCCCAAAGCGTCCGTTCACGAAGAAGTTCGAGGCGCGCCATCATCACGACCATTGGGATCCCACCCAGGCGAAGACCGTGCACGTCCACTACCAGACCAAGACGGTCTACCCAAAGATCACAGTGCAAGAGCAGCCCGAACGAGTTCCGATTGTAAATTTTATCAAGGCAAATCCTCCATGCAAGAAGTATTTAGACACCGATCTGACCATAACCAAATATGATTTCGACAAGATGATCGCTGATCACTTGGCGGAGACTCGCGTTGATGCCAAGGATGGAGCCAGAGAAGTTGTGCAGGATCTATGTCGTCCGTATGATTTTATCTTTCACTCACGTGATCCGGAGGAGTTGGCGAACCTCGACTATCCAGGACGTAAACAGTATCTGGATTTCCTGCGAGAGACCCGCGAGGCTCTGTACGAGACGAAAGATATTGATCCGGAGGAGGAGCGCCTATTGGTTGACCGCAAGGCGGTTGAGGCTGAGCTCGAGGAGGATCTGAAGAGCATTGAGCAATGCCTCACCTCGCTTAGCAGCTCGGAATGCACAAATCTATCCAAAGACAGCGGCAGCTTCCTAATGTTAGAGGACGACACGAAAATACCTTTGGACTATATACGAAAGCCGCTCGTGCCATTTGAGGAAATGCGTCGCTCTCGCTTCCAAGCGGAAGTCATCGATGTCGATGCTGAAGAGGAGAATCCGTTCCGCATGCTTCCCTTCTCCGGCCAGCACAAGGAGCAGGCAGCCATGCTGGGCCCAAAGGATTCATTCTTTACGTTTAGCTCACGTCTGCGCAATGGCTTACGCCTGCGACTGGAGGTGCCCGTGACCGATGTTAGCCAAATGTTGATTGGACCCAAAGGCCGGAAGTACCATGGGTCGGTTATCACCGATCTCGATGAGAACTATATAAATGAGTTAAAAAACCGCGCAACCGTAAAAACGTTTAATTTCAAGACGGGCGTCGAACTATTGAAGGTTGCAATGCGTCTCAAATACGAATCGCTCTTGATTCAGGGCAAAATGGTGCGCACCAAGATCTACGACACACTGAACGAACGCCACTGGCAGGACATGAAGAACACCAAGCTGCTGTACGAGGGCCTGTTCGCCAAGTGGGAGAAGAAGGAGTATAATGCGGCCATGACGATGGTCTATCAGGTGAAGACCTACTACGAAATAACCGACTCAATGAAGCAGACCTACCGTGAACTGGAGCGTGAGTTGACAATGCTGAACATGGACATCGTGTTTATTGAGGGTCACTGGATACGCTGTGTGATGTTGCAGAACTTCCACTATCTGCTGGGCGAGGAGGAGTGGCGGGCCGAGCACGATTGGATCCATCTGGTGCCGGTGAAGAAACGCAACAAGTTCGGTAGTGACACCGCGTTGCTGGATCAGGCAGACTCCAAGATGACTCCGGCGGAACCCAAGGCGACTCCGGCGGAATCCAAGGCGTCTCTGGCGGACTCCAAGGAGAGTAAGGAGGAAGACGAGGACGAGGACGTTGAGTATGAATTGGAGCCCTACGACCAGTCCATTGCGAAGCGTGCCATAGTCAATATACGCGTGCGGGACAAAGATGATGCCTGGGCCATACGGGACTTCTATTATGACGTCTATATGCGCAATCTGCATCCCGTACTGCAGGTATTTCCCAATGCTGAGCACTTCCTGCAAGGCATCGAAAATTTGAAGAACAAGACGTTTATGCTCCTACTGGAAATGCACTACACCCTATCCGTGCACACCGAGCTGCAGGGTAGGCTGGAAACATTCGTAGACTGGTGCAACAAGGACCTGAAGGAGAAGCAGGAGTATGTGGCACGCAAGTCTGCCAAAAAATTCTTCATGGAAGATCGCGCCATTGAGATGGAGGCGCGCGTCAAATACTACCTAGATCAACCAATTCGAGAATCCTTTGCCGACGAGGACTTTAACAAGTATCGCGCCGTAATGGCTGAGGTCTATCGTCGCGTTGTCCCCGCCACGGTGCGTGGCTCCAGCGATGTTATACCCAGTGCCTCCGACATGGTGGCCGCCATCAGTGGCGTGGTCCTGGAGATATTGAGCAAGTTCGAGCACATGGACATTGACAAGGTGCGCGAAGTGGAGATGGCGCTGCGCAAGCGACGTCGCTACCTGGAGAAGCTCTCGGCTCAGGCCTATCAGATCGAGCGTCGCATCGATACAGAAATGAAGAACGTGCGACGCAACCTGGAGCCGCCCTACAAGAAGCCCAAGCGTGTGGGACCCCTTCAGCGCATGTACCTGAGAAAGCGTGTCAAGAAAATCATACCACCGCCCGTGGTCATCTCGGAGAACACAAGGAATTTCGTGCGCGCCTTTGCCGAGGATGGTGTCGTCAGCGATGGCTTCACCCAGGACTCTGTTATGGTGCTAGACAATATGCAGGAGCAGATAGTGCCCTTCTATTTCGATCACTTCCTCAAGCTGAACGGCTACACGCCCAACTACAATTTCAAGACGAACATTGAGATGCGCGATGGACCGGAGATTGAACGTTTTCGTATACGCGAGGTCCTACCGGACGTCCTCCAGAAGGTCGAGAACTGGGAGAATATGCACAAGAAGATCATGGAGGAAAATATTCAACGCAATCCCAAGATGTACGAGAATGTTAGTTAATCGACTGAAATGACAAAGGAATTTTAAGCTAATTGCAACAAATTTATAAAGTTAGGTAGTTTAAACAGTTAGCAATCAATTATATTAAATGAGAGTGGGTAAACTAATTCCTGTTTTGTATATAATTATTAGTATACCTTGGCTTTACACCAAGGATAAGCATATACCGTTGGTTATTGACTCTATGGTAGACCGCAAAACATTAAATCCAAAACATATATATATATATATCGAATTTGAATACCTCTATTATGGTTCATTTATAAATTTATTCAACTTCATATTAAATCACATTGGTCGGTAACGTTTAGGACATACCCCATTGAATTGTTCAGATGAAGCTGTTTTTTATATGTGAAAAGTCCATTCAGATATTTCAGCTGTCAGACAAATTTAGCATCGGGCAGATCTTTGCAAGATTCTTTAAGATCTTTGCAAAGTTTTCTTCGTCTAGAAACTCGGGAGTTAATTTCTTGCAGTCTGCATCTCTCGCTCTCCCTCTCGCAACTTTCCGTGTTACACTTAGTTTTTTACTTGCACTTCAATAATTTCAGCAAGTTTTCCGGAACAGCTTTCACTGACGCAGCTTTCGCCTCACAGCTGCTGGCTGTCTCTCTCCCACTCACTCTCTCCACTCTGCCTTTCCATTGTCCTCTGCTCAAGTTTGCGCTGCCTTGGTCGTCATTCTCTTTGTTTGACTTGGCAGCAGCTGCATTGGCCATTTTCATTTTCTACCTGATGTCCTACTTCATTGCCACCTGCATTGCCTAGTCTCTCTGTGAGTTTGTTTCCACTTCGAGTTTTTTTTTCGTTACTTTTTGTGTGATATTTGCACATAAATCACACAACTTTTCTTAAAATTATTTGCTGCTGCATTTTAGCAGTATTTTCTTTTTTTATTTATATTTTATACCCTGAACCCATTGAAAACGGGAAATCAGGGTATTATGGTTCTGTTGACATGTATGTGACAGACAGAAAGTATATACATATATAAGAATATTCTTGATCAGGGCGACGAGCCCTGTCCGTCTGTCTGTCTGAATGCTTAATAAACATACCATCCATTGAGTGTCATATCAATCAGCTTCTGTCATGCAGTCGCATCGCATTTAGCCTTTGCCTTAAATTCGCTAGAAGACCCACATTTATTTATATTGCTGTGAATCATATGATTATGTTTTCTATTTCGGGAGCAATGAGCATAAATTCT
>NW_022045906.1:440551-452403 GCF_001654015.2 Drosophila navojoa
ATATATAATATATATATATATATATATATATATATATAATTATTGTTTTTAAATTTTACTTATGTGAAGATGTACAGAACTTAAAATTCCTACTTAAACAGCTAGTAAATAGATGGTAATCTAAATTTGATTAAATTAAAAATTCAACGAAAATCCTTAACTAGCTAAATTATAAATATCTTAGTTAAAAAGTAACGTCTGCAATATAAAAACAAAATACAGCGTTAGCTGTATGCAATGTACAAATAAAGCTTAAAGCTAAAATATAAAAAAATAATAAAATAAAAATAAATAAATAAAATATAAAAATAAATAAATAAATAAAATGGCGTCAATAACACCGCAAATACTAATAATTTATTAATTTAAAAATACTGTAACAAAAAAAATAAATAAAAAAAAAGCTAAAATCATCCCCCCATAATCGACAGACTCCCTCTGATCATTTTTTATTTTACAGCAAAAGACATGCATTTGCTGTGGTTTGATCAGCCAACTTTATTCATAATAAACAATTTAATTGCAGCTAAAACAAATATACCAAAGTTTCTTATTCACTACATAAATGTAAGACTAACAAACACAATCAGACATGTCTCTGAATTTTTACACTTACATTTATGTTTATATAGGCACACACAGCATGGCAAAGCCAAAAATGTTGCTGTAACCCCACCACATTCCTCTCGCCCCTCTCTGCCACTGGCTTAGTGAAATGCTTGTACACTTGCATAACATTAAAATTCCATTAGTAGCAGGAGACGGCGACATTTTTTGAATACATTTATGTGACACTTTATGTTTGGGTGCTGTGAGTCGCCAGCTTCGATAGCTTCTGCCGAGTCCAAAGAGCCGTTTATTGTGGCAACAGTCGAAATATTACGTATACGCCGTGCATATGCATATGCGTCCAAAGCGTATGCAATGCTTCCTCCTGGCACCGCTGACATCCGGAATGCCAAATATTTGTTCATTTTATTTCATTTCATTTTTTTTTTTTTTTTTTGCTTTTCTGTTTGTGCACGAACCAAACCAAACTGAGCTGCATTGAACTGAACTAGACTGAACTTGCCCGCAGCTCAATTAATTGTTTTTCTGGTTGCAACTTTCGGCTTATATAGCTTATGACATATAATTTCGACTCGTGTATTTCGCCAGCGCGAGCTATACAAATATTTTTGGAGCTTTTGGCATACTCTAATTAGCTACTAAGCGCTGAGCAAGAACAATTATTTATTGCATTTTTGTTGTTGAGGCACGAAAAGTTTTCATATATGAAATGAAACTGAATGAAATTAAATTTAATTATATCATATTTTCATAAATGTTGAAATGAAATCGCACTACATGAATATACCCTGTTTAGAGAGAGATACTGTAGGCTGCTTTTGAAGCAAGTAAGGGAAGAATCGTAGCTGTTTCGAAAAGCATTTCTTTTTTGAGATTTTCTTTTTCTAATGAGATGTCTAAAAGATATTTATAAATTTGAATATGTATATTCCCTTACCGGTTCCGATTTTTAATATAGACGATCTCCTTTTCAATTATAATTTAAGTATACGAAACTTTTACGTGCTTACTGCCTGTAGTAGACTCTTAAGCATTTTATTTATTATTACAAAAAAATTATTTTCAATTAAGTTTCATTTGAAAAACTATTCACTGCTTTCTATTCATACAAAATCTTCAGAGAGTGTTGCATATGAATGGAATAACACCATAGCTATAAAAGTAACGCTATATGGTCTTATACATAGAAGTAGCTCGGAGCTAATTACGCTGTCTCTTCACAGTTTAAAAACCCTTTTTGGGTGCATGTTAAAGAGCATTTTCAGTTACCTTTTACCTTTTAATGTTGGCCACAAAAATTGTTGTACACATTTCAAATGTGAGCTCTATACTACAGGTGAGACAACAACAAACGGACAATTTGCGTCGACGACCCAGCGCTGATTATGATGACGAGCTGGGCGCATTAATGCTGATGATGTTGCCGCTAAGTAGCATGCCCAGATCCCATTGCTTGAAAAGGTAGTCAGCAACACGAAGTGGGAGTGAGATAGGGAGAGAGTGAGAGAGTAAGTTGTAGCGGTTGCCAGGATAGCAACAGCTTTGAAAATGAAGTCGCGCTCAATCCAACTGTCTCTCTCTCTCTCTATCTCTATCTGTCCTTTTCGCTCTCGGTGTCTCTTTGTCTGCCCCGCATGCCATTTCATTCTGTTGGCTTTGCAATTAAATATGCACATTCTCATTAAAAGTTTGCGCCATTAATAAACGCCAACAGGGATGTAATTTAATACGGTTAAAAAGTACGACACGTGGAGCCCAGAAAGCAAGACATGCAGACAGCGTGGCTCACAGTGGGCCAAACTCCACCTGCCCAGCCATGCCACCTACACACACACGCACACTCACACACTCATATATACTGCACATTACATTTAACATGCAGCCTTTGGAGAGTTGCCTTAACGCTGCCAAACAAAGCTCATAAAATTTGCAAATGTAAATAATTTTCTTAACGAAATTTTCACGTAGCTCTCGCCTGCCACTTTGGCCTCGACCACATTAAAGCTCGCCCGGACATGGCGCAAATTTGTCAAATGACAGGACCAGTCTCGACTCGACTCGACTCAACACAAGACACGACACGGCACGACACATATGGCTAGTGCTCGCCTGCTAAGATGTTGTTTCCAGCTATTCGCAGAGCTCGCCTCACTACACATACCCCGCATAAATAATAAATAATTGAAAACGTCTCACGAGAATTCTTTGCTTCGTGTGAACTCTGTCAGCCAACAATTTGGCCTTAATATTAGAGCAGACCAGCCAAAGACTTTGGCTTTTACAAATCCGACTCGAGGACCTTTGGCATATTAGCTATGTAATTGCGTTTGCTGCCTGAGTGTGTTTGATTAGAGGGAAACTAATTTAATGATGTCTTTAATTATATTATCTTCATATTTGATGCACGAGTTTTATATTTCGTTTCTCATGTTGCCTATATTTCTTTTGGTTATATTTGCTTCATTTGTTTTATGCTCTAATGACTTGGTAATGTTTTGATAATGAATTCGATTCAAGCCATATAAAAAATGAATTTTCTAGCCTAAGACTTAAGCAACATGTTTCCTAGAATTTGAATTGGTGCATAATATTTATGTAGTTATTTTACTCAACTGAAAATACATATTTAAAAACAAACAACCTAATTTTTTTAATTTACTTTGTTTTATTTGTAATATTTTATTTTATTAAAATTATTTAATTTTATAATAATACATTTTTATACAAATAAAAAAATATTTTTATAATATTTATAGCCTTTTAATAAATTATGTTTTTGATATAGTTGTATTCATTTTATTTTTTCGTTATAAAATATATATATTTATATATATAAAATAAAAAACAAATATTAATTTTAATTGTTGTTTATAAACAATTTTATTTAAATAAAATAATAATAATATACATATATACTACCTATAAATTTATTGTTATTTAAATTTAATTTTTTAAATCTCAAAATGTATATAAATAATTTTTAAGCTTTATTTATTCCATTGAAATATTTTTAAAAATTGTGTACTTAGAAAATAATATAAGTAGAAAATATATGTATATGATGAAAAAAAACTTAAGCAATAATTACGTACTCATAAAGAGCATTCTGCAGTCGATCTATTTACATGCACAAACATGTGCACCTTTGTCTAAGTAGTTTCTTGAGGAGTCGCATTAATTGCTCCGAACTAGGTGCTGTGGCAAAATGTTGACAGTTCGCAGTCTTGGCTGCCATTTTCTGTGCGGGCCAATTCCGGCGGGAAATTAAAGTAAGAGTTTACGCTTTTTTAGCCTCAAAGCTTACACGCACACACACAGAGACATATGCAGTCGTACACGCACCTTGGCCACGCCCACGTAAGGAGCTGCAGCACCTGAAATTGTTGCTCATTATGTATTTATGTCAATTTCTGGGTCGCTCTTTGGCAATGCGTGAGTGCTTTGGTGTGAGTGTGTGCTTTGGTGTGAGTGTGTGCTTATGTGGGTGTGTGTGTGTGTGTGCTGGCAGCCCGCAATGACATGTAAAACCTTTTTGGGCCTACACACACACACACACACCAATATACCTGGCCAACATTTAATGACTTTGGCTTGCTCTCTTTTGGGACGCATTTAGCGTGTAAATTTCGCTGTACATTTTTACTCCTTCAGCCAGTCGTAAAGGTGTGCGTGTGTGCATATTTCAGTTATTTTTATTTCAGCGTTACTTTTAACACACCCACACACACACACAGATAGAGAGAAAAGAGAGTGTGAGAGATATGAGCACGTTTGTTTGCCTTTTTTATGCGTTCGTCTGCCCGGGCATTTGGCGCTGTGTGGGGCCGCCTTTATGGAGGATCTGCAGCGTTAAAGTTTTTGTGAGTACTACAGGACGTATTGTAAAGGGATTTGCTTTGTGACTCACAAACGCTGATGACTCGAGCGAATGATAAAAATACATTTATATGGTTATCGTACATGGCATAAATCATAAAATGCCAAAAGTGATTACCAACAAAATGTGAGCAGAGCTGAGTGAGCTGACGGGCAGCACACGTCAGAGAGAGAGAGAGTGGATTTGCTGCTCACGGCTGTGCGACCCTTAAGTGGTTACCTTATGGCATATTGAATATTTGTCTGAACGTATATTAAATCAAATCCGATTTTACATTGCAATCACACAGACCAATGCGGTAAAAAAACAATAATTGTAGTAGTATTAGTACTGTTGTATATACATAAGTAACTTAATGATAAACTAAATAATTTGAAAATGCACATTAAAATTAATTTTATTTTTATCAATATTTAGCTCTATATTTTTGTATTAATTTATATTTTTTATATATGTATACATGTGGATCAACGGGCAAAAATATATCACAGTTATGCTTCATTTCAGACTTTCTATATTCTCTTAATTGATTGTATTGAGCCTCCACATATAATAAGTCAATTTAGTCAACACAATAAGCTTTACGCACATAATGATGTATAAATTAACTAGTAAATTAGTTAATTAGTGCTTTGGATAAATATTTATAGCGGAAGCTGTTGACTGAGATGAGAAGAATGTATGAATAGATGAGTGGCATTTATTACCAATTATCAATTAAGAAACTATGAATTTGGGCCTAGGCCACAAAAGTACTCCACGATCATTGTCTACACATTGTGAGATAGCTCGCAGTGTTTTTTGATAACTGAAGCTGCTGCTATGGTATGATCGTTATGTTATGTTATATCTTCAGACATTGCAATTTAAATACCTAAATAATAAGAGATATTATAGTAACAAAAACTATCAAATAGAGTCGAATAAACTCTGTCAAAAGAAAAATATTTAGCTTAGTAAAGTAAAGAATTATTATTAAAATAAAGTCAATGTAATTAAAATATACTTTTTTTAATCCAAATTCCCAATTAAAGAAATATTCAAAATACACTATGAATTATATGGATGCACTTCATTCAATAATATTTTCCTTATGCAAATCAAATTAAAATTTATTCATGCATAACTAATGCCTAATACAGTACTAAAGTATATATAATACTTAAGAACTACTTTAAATCAAATATAATATGATAGATAACAAAAAATGTTGTCATATTCCCCTAAAAATAATAATAATAATAATAATAATAATAACATAATATTTATCTAAGTATTAAATGGAAGGCACAGCAAATTGTCAAGTTTTGGTCAACTTTGTGCTATTAGCAACCTTCTCCGAGTACACCAGTTTATATGCTCCATTTATCCGTGTGTGTACATATATATGTTTATAGTTAATTTTGGGTCTGCCCCGCTCTGCGTGAGAATTTATCGCTGGCTGATAATATGCGTGCTTGGCATTGTTGTTTCGCATGCATTAACTAAACTCGTTGCTGGCAGCCTGATAAATAATTGAAAAGAAAGCAAAGAAGAAGCTGAAGCCGAAGCTGAAGCTGAAGCTGAAGCTGAAGCTGAAGCAAAGGCAGAACTGCGCACACGTTGGCTAAACTTTGTTTCGGTGACTGTGGAGCACCTGGCGCCGGAAGATGCCACTGAGACAACGCATGAGTTTGTCTTGTGCTGAAATAAATTTACTTGTATGCCACATACACAAACACACACACATACACACACACAGACACACAGTCGAGTGCACTCTGCTAACTAAATTTTGCGCTGCGTACGCGACTCAGCGGAGTGCAAAAGGCATTGGACTGACTTGGACTGACTTATGGCAAGATAAGCAGTCGAGTTTGAGTTACAGGTTAATTTATTATTGAAACTAATGTTGGCAGTCCAATAGGGGGTGGGGGGCGTGGTTTTGAGTGTCATTGCAGGTGGCGCCACTGCTGACGTCGCCGGCTTGGTGACTCACTTGGCCAGGCTGGCTGGGGCGGGTTAGGCTGCGTCTGCGGTGCAAATTATGAAATTCAACTTGACAAATGTCAGTGACATTAATTAAACGTTGAGATACGGCAACAACAACAGCAACAGCAGCAGCAGCGGCAGCAGGAGCAGCAGCAGCTGCAGCAGCAGCAAGAGCAGGAGCAGCAGCAGGAGACTGTGCGGCTTGGGCAGTTGCCAAGGTGTTTAGCCTTTAAGATGGAAATGCAATTTTGCATTTCATTTATGGAAAATCAATAAGCGACTCGTAATCCGATTGAGAACTCAATTCGATTGCAGCTGCGTGTGCCACAAGCAAAAGGAAATTGCCACATTTAGTGGCAGGCAGCGGATCTTTAAAACAAACTTTTAAAGCAGCCAGCGTCCATTTGAGTTATTTTATTCTATTTGATATTTTCTTTTAGTTTTTTTTTTTTTTTTTAGATGAGCTTTTTCGCACACTTCGCCAACTTCCGCTTCCGGCGGCAAGCAAAGCAATGCAAACACAGCCCACGCTCTTGCACACTCTCTCTTTCGCTCTCTATCTCTCTCATTCTCTCTGCATATCTATCTCTGTCTGACTGCTTTTTGTTTTCGCTGGCATAAAAATCATTAAACTGATTTATATTCCGTTTGATTCCCTCGTTTCCCTCGGCTACGCGTCATGTGTGCCCGTCTGTTGCTCTTTTTTCTCCGTATACTTCCGCCCAGTGAACTGCTAAGGGGTATCTCGACCACAGACTCACCAGCAAGAGGCTGAACCTCTGAATATTTCTATAAAATATATTTCGGCTGGTTCAATCTGCAGTTTCATCTGTTTACACATTTATATTATATTTCTATTTATAATTTCAAAATTTGTTCCCATATCTTATCGAATTTATTATTGTTCTCTATAAACAAGTGGTGTTCATTTGATTTATAGGGTATTCGGATGTTCAACGCATTCGACTGCTTGGCAAACACTTAAATGTTTTGCTGCTTGAACTTGAGTTCAAGTTTGATAAAAGGGTCGCTCGACAGACCATGCCCATGCCCAGTCGCAGAACCCATGCGAAATTCGATAATTCAAGTCAATTTCGCATGTGTCGGGGTCGCTCAAGGGTTAAGTGATTTCTTTTGTTTCTCTTTTTGCCGCCACTACCACCTCCTGCTCCTCTGCGTCGTCTTCTTCTTCTTGTACTCCTACTGCTGCTGCTGCATTTAGTCAACTGTAAAATAAAGTCGCATAAATAAGCTAGCCGCGCAGCAAGCACATGAAATATTTAAAGTTCTTTTCTTCTTTATTTGTTGAAAATATTGCTTTTGTTGAGAAAAAGCTCACGAAATACAATACATGCATAATCTAAATTTCTCTCTCTCTCTCTCCATCGCCAGTGTTGGCTAATGCGCTGCAGGCGTTGACCAGCATCAAAAAAAGTGTTTGCACTGTTGTTTCCATAACCAACAACAACCACGAAATGCCAGCGCACTTGGCAACCCGAAACCCCAACACCCTAGCTACTCTACCTTCTCCACGCCGTACCGCTCGAAACCAGCCGGAATCGAGCCACCTTCCGGCAAGCCGAGCGACCACCTTGAAAGGGTTGACGTTACACAAACTCAATTCAATTTCGTTGAAATGTTTTATTATATATGTATTTTGTTGTTATGCATGTTGGTATCGTTGTTGTGGTTGTTGTTGTTGTTGTTGTGACTGATTTTAATGTAATTGCCGGTAATAGCAAACACTTTTTATAGGCTAACAACTTGTTGTTGCTGTCGTTGTCGTTGCCGTTGGCCGCGCTTAATGTTCATTTGATAATTTAGGTGTGTGTTTTTTTTTCTATCCCAAATTGAATTCTAATTTCATATTAATTTGCACTTGCTTTTGGGTCATATCGTTTCGGCTAATCGCCAAACTTGTGTAGGTTAAATGTTTGGACCAAATGTTTGTCAGTCAAGAGGTTGCCATGTGCTGTAAATGCAAATTGAAAATTTGAATTGGTTTTAGGTTGACCAAATAACAATTTGAATTACTCTACTATCATATATAACAGTTGAATTATTATCATATTACTATAAATATCATATATAATTGTAAATATGTAGCATAAAAATAAATAAATACTAAAAATAATATCGAATCTCATTTCATTAAAATTTCTTTTACTATTGCTCGTATTCGGTCTGCCCGAACTTCGCCCATGGCTTCTTCATCTCTTATCTCGTGGCATTTCTTATCATTAGCTCGAGGTCTAGGTTAGATATAGTAAGATACAATCAAAGATAAGGTTTAACATTCAATAACAATTACAGTTTTCCATTTTTGCTAAACTCATTCAAGAAGTAAAAGCGTCTTTTAAGCTAGAAACTTGAAATTTATCATATTACCTCGACTGATGAAGTGAACAAATTTTGAGATACGTCCATTAGGGGCGTATATTCGGTATACTAAAGCTCTAGAAGCTCGATATTCTAAATATGTCGAGTTCAAAAAGATATAGTGAATATATGTGACACAATACGGCTCGTGGCAATCAGCTAAAAGCAAATACTTACCTCCAAATTTAAAGAGTATTTGCAACGAAATATTAATATATCATGATATTAATTAATTTAGAGCTGAAATGTTTTCAAAAAGGGATAACTAACTGTAGATAATTTTACATAAGATTGAGCGAGTATTACTCAGTCGGTAGCGGGTGACGGCAACATTCTTACTTCTATTTTAATGTAATTGTTTCTCTTCTTTTTGTTATGCCTACATGTGTAGCTAATATACATATTTCCGCTGAGCACGTGTCTGTCCTATAGCTGCGTATTGGTAGATGGTACCTAGGCATAGTCTATGATAATTACTTGACGTTTCGGAGGTAAGAGGTCGTCGTGCACGCACAATTCTTGTTACGGAAACGACA
Source organism: Drosophila navojoa (assembly GCF_001654015.2). The sequence goes on from NW_022045906.1 coordinate 449,885, forward strand.
ATGCTAGGTTCTGATCTATGTACATATGCGTATTGATAGAGAACACCAAATGTCTGCCATTCCAATTTCTTATCAATTTGATTATAATTAGCAATTACTACGCGCATCGCATATAGCATCGATGGCATCAGCTCCATTGATGCTAATCAATTGGGTCTCCAGAAAATACGCGAACTCAAAAGCTACAACATCTATCGACAATTATCAATGAAAATTGCAATTAACAGACTTTCTTCGAGTGACTAATTGTTGACTAAGAGAATTTCTAGTTATTGTGAACTAACATTAGGAATAGTTAGTTTTTTTTTTTTTCAGAAATTCTATTAATGTAAATTGTGAAATTTATTCAGAGTTTGTTTTCTAAATAAAAATAAAATAATGAAGATGATAAATTATTAATATTCAATTTACATTTTTAATAAAGTAGTAAAGTAGCAATTTATGTAAATAATATTTGGGTAATATGTAGTAATAGTAAAAGTAATAGTTGTATTAGTAGTAGTAATATCAGTAGTATTATTAGTAGTAGTAGTAATAGTAGTAGTAGTAGCAATATCAGTAGTATTATTAGTAGTAGTAGTAATAGTAGTAGTAGTAGTAATATCAGTAGTATTATTAGTAGTAGTAGCAATAATAATAGTAGTAGTAGTAGTATTGATAGCAGTAATAGTAGTAATAATAGTAGTAGTAGTAGTAGTAGTAGTAGTAGTAGTAGTAGTAGTAGTAGTAGTAGTAATAGATTTAGTAGTAGTGATAATAGAAATAGCAGTAGGTGTCGTGATAATAGTAATAGTAGTAGTAGTAGTATTATCAGTAATAATAATAATATTAATTTAACTAAAAAAAAAAATATAAAAAAAATTATTAGCAATTTTTTATTTTATTGCTTTAATACAAGAACATATGAAAATAGCATAAATGCCAGACTCTTTCATAGTATATTTTATTTATAACTACTTGTCAAATTGCCAGCCGTTATCCGAAAATTAGATAGATAGGATAGGCTTCGTCATCAAAATACTTTTATATCACGCTGAGTGTAGGTCAATCATCTAATTAATTAAAGAATGGTAAATTCCTTTGGCACTGACCACATCCATGGCGATAGAGAATAAGATATACTGCGGAAAGGATAAAAAAGGCATAGGAAGAAAGATATCCTCATACAAGGGCAGCCAGAGAAGGGTTTATGTTTGTCAACTGGCACGGAGAACTGAGATAAGGTCCTTTAGCTCTAAGCCGTCTCAGTGTTGACTGCCTTTTGCAAAATTGGTGCGAAATTATGAACTGAATGACAATGCCGTTGTCTTGGCCGTAAGTACCTGACTTGATGTTAATTTGTATACAAAAGTTGACAAGAGTCGCGAATGAAGTGCTCCGTTTGTCAAATTTCCGAGTAAGCACAATTAAATAAATTAAAAAAGAAGAAGCAGCAGCAGGTGATTTTTTTTTTCTATTGATAAGATATGCCAGTTGGCAAAAGACATCAAAAACATAAAAATCAGGTACCGCCCAGCATCCCACGCAGGGCAACAGCGGAAAATGGCGCTCTATCAGATACTTATCGCAACGACATGTCGATAAGGCATCTCAACACGATTCGGTTGCCTTACGGCCTATCGGCCCGGTTGGCGGCGCGCTACCATATAAAAGCGACTGCCCCCGGCAATAATGTCATTTGAGTAAAGCAGCTTGTGCAATTCTTTGTATCAAGTTCGACGCCCCAGCAAACACAGAACAGGAATAGCTGTCCCGCTCTCTCGACCGATTGAAGATGAGAGCCCATTACGGTATGTGGGCACTTGCAGCACCATCAAGGAGCTAACTGTAAATGTCTGATCTCGCTTTTTAGTCCTTGCCTGCCTGGCTGTTTTGGTAGCTACCACTGCAGCCGCCAACATACGACCCACTGTGAACGTCGTCAACAATTCGCTGTACCGCCGCTACGTGTGTGTGAACAAGTCGAATGGATTCCGCGCTCTGGTGCCCGGTAGCTGCTCTAGATTCTACGAGTGCCAGAACGGTGTCGCTTCCGAGACCAGTTGCCCCGGATTCTACGACCCGAAGGTTCAGGGTTGTGTCAACTACAACACAGGATGCGTTGAAGTGATGCAAGTGGCAGGTCCTGTTGTTGGCAACAACGTAGAGCCGTGTGGTGAGACAATACCGACAACCACGCCCTGCGCTGAAGTCACGACGCCCCCATGTGAGCCAGAGACAACTCCACCCTGTAACTCAGAGACGACACCGACAACAACCACTTGCACTACGACAACATGTACGACACCAACAACAACTACTTGTGCAACAACAAAAACAACCACAACAAAGACAACTACTTGTACAACACCAACAACAACCACTTGCACTACGACAACATGTACGACACCAACAACAACTACTTGTACAACAACAAAAACAACCACAACAAAGACAACTACAACAACAACTTGTACAACGCCAACAACAACCACTTGCACCACGACAACAACAACCACAACAAAGACAACCACAACAAA
>NW_022045906.1:452731-467118 GCF_001654015.2 Drosophila navojoa
GCACAACAACCACCTGTGCCCCGATCACGACCCCCACAACCTGCACAACAACCACTTGCAGTGGACAAGTAACAACAACGGCTTGTGCTCCTGGAAGCTCTGGCGGTAAAGTAAGACCTTCATCAGTTTATGCAAGGCCCGCAGCGAGACCTTTGCACAGCGCTTTGCCTGCGGTCATGGACCAGCATCTGATGCCCTTGGGTGGGCCGTCGAACGAGCTAAGCATGAACCTCTACACCACCTATGTGTGCCGTAACAAGCCCGACGGTTTTATGCTTGCCTCCCTGACGAGCTGCAACAACTATTATATCTGTCGCTACGGCAAGCCCCTGCAGGTGAGCTGCGGTGCCAAGTACTTCAATGCGCTCAAGGGCATCTGCGATCTGCCAGAGAATACGCGTTGCATACAGCCGCGAGCCTAGGCGAGTCGCCCATCCATTGACGTAACGACCTATCGAGTCCAAAGCAAATATAAAATACGACAACTCCACCAAAATTATCTATATACATATTTACGAATATACTGTTCTACTTAATTCCAATTGAATTACAACTAAATAAGCAAATGCCAATATAGGCCAGAAACATGCAAGCAAATTATGTGTTTTATATTTATCTAAGCAGAGAGCTTTGACCATTGAGCAAAGCTCTTACAAGAAATCATTATGTCTGACACGATTTAAATGTAGTCCATTTATCGCTTCCAGATTATTTCCTTCCACTGAGTGCAATTTGCTCTTTATCATCTTAAATAGCATCCACAGGTGGGATGTCAGAATGCGTAGAGTGTAGATTTTACTTTAATTCAGTAGAAGCTTTCGTGGAAGTTGTTGAGAGAGTCCACACGGAGACACATACCATTATGTTGGGAGCTTCCGCGGTAGTTGCTGAGAGGATTCACTCGTACACACACACGCATGGTAAGATCAGTGTGTACAGAAAATATATTTGCATATACATACCATATGTACATACACATTTCACTGAACATAATGCTTTCTTAGAAAGTCGCTGAGAGAATCCACACGGACACAAGAGCTACCTACTTGAACTACTACTGAACTGAAAAGCTCATACAGTTGCACAAGCAGCTCTCGTTGCAGTTACTGAGAGGATCCACACATACTGTCACACCAACTAATGGCGAGAGGGCGTATGTGTGCGCTGACTGACTGAGTGATTGTTGAGCTTTTACAGCGCCCAAACTCATATTGTCGTCAGTTGTCTTCAGTTGTTCGCTTTGATCACAGATGATGCGCACAATTTTTTCGAGTTGCATACTTATGTACATTCATACATATCAAGTAATTAGTTATTAATACTCGCATACAGCTGAATCGAAAAAATTGATTTTTGTATTGGATTACATACATATATATGCATGTAATTAAATTATTCAAGCAATTGGAAGTTATATTATAGCGACTAGTTAACTTGCGACATATTAAATTCAAATACTTTGGAGGAATTACATATTTGTGTATGCATGTATGTATATATTTAAATTTGATCTACTCATTCATTATTCTGTATGTATGTATACTGATATATACATATATATGTATGTCCGCACAACTGTGTGTTGGCTGCAATAGTGTTTGTAAGCTTAGCATCCACACACCTAGCTTTCATTTCTTTCTCTCATAGTCAAAATCCCACTCACTGGAATGCTGCATACAGTCGTCTTCTGTCAGAATGTGGAGAGAGCAGTTGGATGAAAAGGAATGGGAACTGAGCGATTTCGTAATTGGGATTAAGAAGTTGCACACACACATGCATTTCAATGGTGAATGAGTATTAATTGTGGTTCATAGGAGCGTGGATCTCATTCTTTTTGAGAGCTTGTTGAGTGATTTGTATGCTGAGTAGTGCAATGCTTACAATTTTATAGGCTAAGCATATTATATTGAAAAATAGCGTAACGTTGCGCTTTATACACATGTGGCTTTATATAACTATTGCTATTTCCTATTATAAGCTGAAGCTAATTCAAATGATATATTTATGTGATGATAATTTTATTTCTCGCTTTGTTTCAGAACTTGTCATCATTATCCAATGGAATACATACATATGTACAATCTAATATTTTGCAGAAGTTTTAATATGTATTTTTTAGCGGAATCATAGTGTTCTCAGAGTCCGTTTGACTTGTAAGTATAATTAAATCTACCACTATAACTAACAATAAATTTTGATTTTGTTTTCGAGTCTCATTTTGTGGCCCAAGGATATTATTTCGAGCTTCATTCCCGTATGCATCTTAAGTAACAATAATGGATATGATACTTTTGGACAGGAGTTCTGATGTGCTACAAAAACCATTACAAATGTCAATAAAAAGTTGTATAAATAATTTCAAAACCAAATTTATTTATTAAATAAAAGAATACAAATTTACATTTTGTTTTAATTTTATCACATATAGGTGAATTCTTATATATTAAACATACACGGTTAGCAATCGAGAAACATAAGCAACATAAGCCATGAAATTTTTGCAGAAAAACATGTTTGTCCCTTTCTTTCAGCTGCCTCCGACAGCCCTTAGTGCCTAGTAGACCGATATATATTTGATAATACCAAATCACAAATATTGCTGTGATCAAACTAAATGTTTGACATACATACATGCACATATATTTTAAGCTTAAAAGTTGCATTCTAGCAATTGAAATGTAGCTGACGTATTGTGCTTACGCTCCACACTGTTCTTGTGTTTTTTTTTTTTTTTAATTTATCGGCATAAAATTTATAAATTTTTAACAAAAGTAAAATTGAAATACCAGGCCAGCAGCAATCATCAGTAGGGTGAAAACTTTTAGATAACAGCTCAAATACAGAGTGGAACTTAAACTGCACTGTTAATTAAAAGCTCAAATAAACTGAGCTATGTTATCAAGTCATGTAGAACTTAAGTGAAACGAGTGCAGTACGCTGGGCTTTCATCGGTAGATCATGTTAATGGACAGTCTAAATGCGAAATACAAAATTGCTTAGAAGCTGTGGTGTCGCCAGCTGACCGATTTTGTTAAGAACTTTTAATATAAATACGACTGAAATACTAGGCCAACAGAAGTCATCAGTAGGGTGAATAATGTTAGTTATCGTAGTACTGTTAAATAGCAGAGTGGAACGTAAATCACACTGTTAACTAAAAGCTTTAATAAATTGAGCTATGTTATCACTCATGTAGAACTTAAGTGAAATGAGTGCAATACGCTGAGCTTTCATCAGTAGATCATGTTAGTGGACAGCCTACAAGTCGCTTCTGTAAGCCTAGTATTTCGGGAGATTCATGCTAAATTAGCTTAAATACGACATATAAAAATGTTTGGAAGCTGTGAGTGTGGCGGCTGACCGATTTTGTTAAGAACTTTTAATATAAATTCGACTGAAATACTAGGCCAACAGAAATCATCAGTAGGGTGAATAATGTTAGTTATCGTAGTACTGTTAAATAGCAGAGTGGAACGTAATTGAAACTGTAAACAAAAAGCTCAAATAAAGTGAGCAATGTTAAATAGCCACTCATGTAAAGCTAATATTAAATCAGTGATGTTAAGTCGTTTGATTGTGAGTAATTCATGTACATTGAGTTCTGTTAAGTTGAGTTTCTTTGGGCAGAACATGTATATGGTGTAATGTAAGTTCGACTGTAACAAAAGCTGTTTCTAAAGAGGGGCTGAAAGAAAATGCATACATACATTTACATCATTCCATTGCAAAAGGGCAACGAAATATAACTATAGGTTCACCAGGACAATGTTAATGGCATAGCTTTTCCAAGAACATATATAGTCTACTGGGTACCATTCAAGGATGAGGGAAACAAATGCATACATAATGATCGATTATCGACCAATTTAAGCAATGCCAAATCTAAGATTAGCAGCAAGAGTCTTAAGCTCCCGAGTTTAGTTCCGTGATATTATTCCTGTCAAGCAATTGGTTAACCGGGAAAGAGAAGAAAAGTAAGTAATTGAAAGTATAGGCAAGTGTATCCTTACTCACAAGTTCAGGGCCTCAAAAGCAGTCGTTCAGTCCAAAGAGACGCGAAGCGACATATGTATGCACATACATAGCTCATCAAAGAACATCTAATAGGACAATGCCAACCAGCTGTGTAAGAAACAAATAAATGTATGTATAAATGTATGTGTAATTCCACTCATGTTAAAGTTCTAAGAAACTCTCCCAGCAAAACGAGTGCGCGAGTGGCTGAGCATACATTTGTCTGTGTGAGCAAGTGGAACCCAAATGTCATGTGACTAAACATATTTTTGTATGTGTTAGCATGTGGAACTTAAACTTCATGAGGAATTGCCGACTTCCATTACGCGCTCAGCTTTTGTGTCCGTACGAGTCTTCTAAGCTTTCACGTCTGGAAAGTGAGAGAGAGAACTTTCTCATAATATAAATAAATAATAAAAAAATAAATTAATTATTTAATGAATAAATAAATAAATGTATAATAATTATTAAATTAATTATATGTTATTTACCACTTGATTGTTTTGTATGTATGTATGAAATTCCAAAATAAATCTTGCGCATTAGTAATGTGATTAATTCGGCTGTTCGTTAACGACTGAGCGTAGCATAAGAGAAATAGAAGTTAATAACTCAAAAAATATTCAACTCGAAATACATCCCACGCTCTTACCTTCCACTCACTGCATTTGAATTGGTGCAGCATTGCGTGTGATTCTCAGTGTGTGTGCGTGTTAGTGCTCACGTATGGACGATCAAAGGCGCTCAGTTGAGCTTTGAAGCTGTGGAACGAGTGGTGATCTATGCTTTCTGTGCGCCCATCTGTGGATGGTGAGACTCTCTCGACTACACATATTAAGCTCAAAGCAAGGAAATAGAAGCATGTGAGAGTGAGTGTTTTTTATGCTCATTCATTTTAACTCATTTCTGCATTCCACTGCACGCAACCGTATTGACATACATTCTTTTTTAGCATGCCAAGGCATATTTAACATGACATGGTTTATGTCTTTGCTTAAATGGGCATTTAATAGTACGAAAATGTAAATATTCTATTTTTTATGGCAAAAGTCGAAAAAAAACTCTTGATAATAGAGTTATTCTTATGTAGTGTTTAAAATCAACCCAACAAAATGTATTAATTTCATAGTTCCGCCCAAATTAGCCCCATAATGTGTGAAGGTGGCAAAGGTGTTTCCAGTAACAACGCAGTGCAGCCGTTAAAGGCCAACTTATAGGGGATTATTTAGTCTTAGAGAGCCCCAAAGGAATGGACGCATGAGCTTTAGGGTAGCTACTAAATGGACACAGCGCAAAGTGTTGGGTGGGGGCGGGGCAGGAGCGGCCGCCCCAACGACGCCAATGCAACATATTTTTCAAATGACGCCGGGTTTTACAAGTATAAGAAATGTCGAAAGTATTTAAGATATTTGCTCTAGAAGTGCGTGACACTCACGCTTAGTGACTTCGCTACCCCCCACCCCCCACTCCCCACTCCTCCAGCTACAGCTGCTGCTGCTGCTTCTGCTGCTGTCAGAGAGCCATTAAAGTCAAGCGCGCCCTTAGTTGGGCTTTACAAAAATAACATAAGGGGATTTAGCTGCCCAGTAGAAGAACAACAACAACAACAACAACAACAATGGGCAGCAAAACTGACCGCAATGCGCTTTAAGGCTTAGCGGTCAGTTTCGAAGTGTGCTTACCAGCCGAGCCATATCTTGGTCGGTTTATATTTAGGGTTAGTTGTGCCGCGCAAGTTTTTTTTTTTTGTCTTTTTTTTTTATTAAGGGCTTAGCTATCACATGCTTAGCCATAAAATGGCTGACAAAAGCAAGCGCAGAGACGCCAGCGTTGCCTACTCTTTGGCGATAACGCAATATATTAACAAAATAATTAAGGCAAGACATATACACACACACACACACAGCTGCCACGCCCACCACACAGAGCTTACAAAGCCTAACGTTGCTTTCATGGTAATTTCGGTGCTGGCAAACTTTTTGGCAGCTCAAGCAGCAGCAGCCGCCGCCATGAAAGGGCTCAAAAATTACGACAAAAAATAAATAACGTGACACAGCATGAAAATTGCTGGCAAATAGGCAGAGCTGCCAGGGCTGCTGCTTAAGCGCAACAGGAATGCCGAACAGCCAAAAGGCTAAAAAGTAAAGAAACAAGCGCAAACACACACACACACACACACACACACTCCCTCACACACACACGCACATTCAGCATGACTTTCAGTTGCTTTGTGTGCCCGCAGCTTTACGCTGTCTAAAAGAGTAAGGCGGGTGGGGGGCGTGGCAGCCCAGGGCTTGTTAACACGGCATATGTGTTAGCTTGTAGGCGGCTTAAAGCCAAATAGACACCTTAATAGTCAGTTTTACACACACACACACTCACACACACACACAGGTAACTTCCTATCAATAAATCACACAATTTATGGAAGACAGTAAAATTTTATTGTTTAGAATATGACGCCATAATTACAGATCTCTGCTTGTCTGTTGTAAGTTGCATCTGCAAATAGATTTAAGAGAAAAATACAAACATTAATGATTAATAATGCTGCCGCTGCTGCTCCTCCCTCTCCTGCTCCAGCTGGTTGCATATTTTTATAGCATACTTTTGCGCGCGCGCTGCACAGCGCATAAAGCAAAGCTCAAACGCTGGCGCTGCGGGCGGTCGGGCGGTCGGGCGGCAGTTTGGCTCGAAATCCACGTCAAATAAACAATGAACACAAAGCACGAGCAATTTCGTAATAAAAAATTACACACATGCCACGCCTACACGGCAGAGACGATACGTTTGCTAGCGCAAACGGCTTTTGCTATTGCACCTACTACTCCCCTCCTCCGCCCCAACTCTCCCTCTATCACACTCATGGCACGGCTTTGTCCCAAAGCAGAGCAAGGAATTCAAATTACGAGTTTTGTTTACAATCGAGCGTCAGCCTCACCATCGCCCACCTCCTCGTCGCCTTCGTCGTCGTCGTCGTCGTCAATTCTTTGCACACGAGTTATTGAATTGCGCGCGCCCACCTGCCGAGACACAATAACCCCAACCGTCCCCCCCCTCACTCTCCCACTGCCTTTATCACCTGCGACAGTAAAGTTTTTATTGGCAACGCGCGGTGCTTTGTTTCGGCTGTCAAGCAATTTTCAATTTGCCTAGGCACTCGCGCGCGCCCCTCTCTGACCGCACACACCTGCCCCACCCCCCGCCACCAGCAACACCTGAGCTGATGCCCGAGCAGCTGAGCTTACCTCGATGGTTGACGGTTGCTGTGCTGCATATAGATAGACAACCAAGCACAACCTGTTATCCAAGACACGACACAGGCTAGAATTCCGCTGTAAGGGGTTCCGAAGGTGTCGGGCATGGCGAGTGCTCCTGAATTTCTTTCTAAAGCCTAGCACGTATATAATCCAAAGGGCCAACAGGCCGGACCGGAGGGACCACAGCCTCGCGGCCCGCAGCCACATGGTCCACCGCCACATGGCGCACAGCTGCCCCAGGGACCGCACGGCCCGCAAGCACCACCACACGGACCACAGGCAGCCCAGGGGCCCCAGCCGTAGCTGCATCCGCCGCATCCTCCGCCACACATCTTGAGGTAGTGTTGTTTTTTTAGTGCTGCGATCGACGATCAAAATCGAAATAAAAAAAAAAGAATTAGAAATCAATTTTTGGAATTTCTATTTTTCTTTTATTTATTTATTTTTTTTTTTCTCACCTTTGCTTCACAGAAAAAGGAACTAGAAAAAAATTGAATTTTTATTTTTTGCCCAAAAATATAGATGGAATTAATTTTGTGTTTTTATTGGGTTTTATTATAGTACTTTCAGTCCGTTGTGGGCAAGACGAAAGTTCTATAAATAATGAGGTCTAAGGCTTTCACATTTACCTCCTAGCAATACGAAACGAGCTGTGCGTGTCAAGGCCTGCTTGGACAAATAAAACAGGCATTGAATATATAATTTATATGAATTTCCTATTTATATACACATAAATTATTATATTAGATATTATCATTTATTAAATATATATATTTATTATTATTATTATTATTATATATTTATTATTATTAAATATATATATTTTTATTAATATATGCAATGATTTCTATGTCCTTTGACTGATAGTGATAAGGCATAAAAAGCCCATAGAGAATAAGAGAATATTTCTTCGATTTTCTACTCTCAGTATTTAGTGATAATGCAGAAATATAGGAATAAATAAAAGATCATATTCTACTTAATGTAAAGAATACATAAGTTTTGCATTAAGTTCTTATCAATTTATATTATTCTTTGTTATAATAAATATATACATATAATAAATATATATAATATATTATATGTATATATAATAAACGTTTTTTATATTATATTATTATTTTTATAATATTTTATAATTATACTATTCTTTTATTATTATTATTACATCTTATCTTATGTTATTATAATTAATTATGTTAATTTGTCACTTTATTTACACAATTTGTATTCTTAATATTATAATTTAACTATTTTCATATTATTGTTCCCATATTATCTTATTTTATTATATATATTATATTTTATAATTGATCTATTCTTATATTAAATTATATTATTATGATTATTATAATTTAGGATCAATCTATAAAATAAGTGGAATTTTATAAAAATATATTTCAATAGAAGTATAGAGTAAATTATTTGTACTCGCATCTGATGCATTATCTTGCTTCTGCATTATTATCCTGCTTCTCTCTCTGTCTCTCTCTCTCTTTGTCTCTCATCCGCTATCTCTCTATATAAATATAAAGTTGCCTTTGTGCCCTGCTTCAATAAGTCATATTACAGCAGAGCCATGCTTAAGCAATCCAATTGCAAAGTAAAAGAAGCTGCGCTTGTAATTATTATACCTGGGAGTTCGTTGGGGCTGCCAGAAGCTAACGGTGTCAGTTCTGGCAACAGCAGCAACAGCTGCTGCAGCAATTTTTACGACGTCATTAACCCAACAAGTAGCTTCCGTTGCTGCCACAAGCCAACGAGCCAACGAGCCACGAGCCACGAGCCAAACGAGGTGGCATCAGAGCCTGGGTAAACGGGTTAGCCAGACACACTGAGTTGCACATTCCGGCAGTAGTTGCACTCGCAGCAGAGGCAGCAGCAGTGGCAGAGGCAGAGGCAGAGGCAGAGGCAGCAGCAGAGGCAGCAGCAGAGGCAGCGTCTGCTGTGCGCCTGCAAATATGCAATGCAAAATAGCTGCTGGCAAATTGTTTTGGGGCCAGAGAGACATTTTGCCCAGCTCGTAATGCACTAGCAATGCTAGCCAGGGCGAGGGGGAAGGGCAGCTGAGCACCTGAGCACAGCTATGGTCAGACTCTGACAAATTTAACAAAGTTTAAAGCAAACGCATTTCGAGCTCCAACAGTTGTTGACCTTGAGCGCGAAATTGTGGTAATTAAATTCCCATCGATGCGCATACTTTAGCGAAATTCGAGAGAATGCGTAGGCTTTTTTATGGCCCAGTTAGTAGGAAAATCATCTTTGCTTGTTTATAGGCAAAAACTTTTACAACATTGCGAACATAAAACTTGGCTAATGAGCCGCTAAGCAGCAGCAGCAGCAGCAGGAGCAGCAGCAGGAGCAGGCGCAGCAGCAGCCGCCTGGCAAATAATACTCTAAAGGGTTAACACTAACTACAGCAACAACAACAACAACAGCAGCAACAGTTGCTGTGCCATAACAATTATAAAATGAAAATGCCGCAGAGCCATGAAAATCAACGACTTAGTCGCACTTGGCTGCCAGGCAAAAAGGCTGTTAAATTTAATAACACAATCGCAAATTGGCTGAGAGGGGTCTGAAATTTATGAAATTTAAATTGAACCGAGCCAGAGGAAAAGCTCAAATCAAAGAAACCACCCGCCGCGTCTGGCTAACGCTGGGGCAAGCGTCGAGCGGGACGGGGTGGCAGACAGCAGCTGTGCAAGCGCTTTTCCCTCACTCCCCCTGCTCCCCGCTCAGCCACCAATCTCTGGGGATAAATTAGTGGTTTAGCTCTCGCCTAATATAGTCTTTGGCAAATGCTTTGGCGTCGTCTTGCGACATTTGTCACCCTCAGCCTCAGCCTCACTGATTTAATATTTATTTTATTAATAGAAAATTAACATAAAAAAATTGCCGAAATATTTTGACACTTGGCACTTGGCTCGATTGTGCGGGTCCGCCCCCCCGTTCTCCCGTTTGCCCGTTCGCCAAGGGGTGGCTTCTTATTATTTTGACACTTGCCAAACAATTGGCATGCGAAGTGAAAGCCCAGCTGCCTTAAAGCTGCTGCTGCAACAACAACAACAACAACGGCAACAACAACAGCAATGGCAACAATGACAGAAGGTGCCAAGGCAAGCAAAATTTTATTATGGAATTTCGTAAATTAAATATTTACTCGACAGCTGTGCGAAGATCTTGCGAATGCCTTGATTCAATATTGAGCCTCGAAAATAATTGAATTTAATAGCTCGCTGGGTCAAGGCTTTAAACTCATTCTGCTGCTCCAGCCACTCCTGCTGCTGCTCCTGCTGCTGCTCCTGCCGGCGCGTATTCCCTTGACTGAACTACGGAAATTGGCTTTAAAGCATAATGAGCCAAGGATTGATAACTCAATAAGCATAAATATTCTGGGTTAATGCTGAGAGCATGATACTTCCTTATATATAAACGAAGCTGAAAGATATTTGCTGAGAACATATTACAAATTTACTCCTTTCTCCTAGACGACGAGCTCAGCTGAGTTGGCCGTCTATCCGTCTTTCCTTATCTCAGTTGATACAATAGCTAAACATCATTTTGAATTGTGTACTTCATAGGCAGAATGAGTCTAATATATTTTCGATAACTCATCAAATTTCTTTTTATCGATTATAATCGATAAATTGCTTTCAGTTTGTAAGCGCATATTGAAAACTATTAGATCTAGTGCCTGCAGATTTACTGTGTGAATGCATTTGGCGAATCGAAAGATTTTGGCAATATACAGATTTTCAAGTACTAGAGACAAGAGACTTTAGAGTGAGAGAGAGAATAAGAGAGAGAGAAAGAGAAAGAGAGAGAGAATAAGAGAAAGAGAAAGAGAAAGAGATACGAATTCTAGATGTTTTATCAGTTTGTAGTCATATACCTAATAGATCAAAATATAAATGTAGCTTATATTACTATATGATATATAATATGTTCGTCTTGCTCTCTCTCTGCCTATTCCACTTTCTCGACTCTTGTGCTTCTCCCAACTATATTTCTCCACAGACTTACAGGTCTTAGTCCTAGCATATAATATTCCTCTCAAACGGTTGCGAATATAATTAGCAGGCATTACAATTACGCATCTAACCAAAGTCAACAGCTTTGAGAGGGACAGCGACAAGCGCGAAGAAAATTGCTCATTTAAAAATAAAAATACTAAAAAAAAGTGAGAAAAGGAAACGAGAAGACGAAACAAGAGAAAAGTAAATAAACTAAATGAGAACGAAGCAAAGAAAGAAGTGGGAGCAGGAGCAAAGCAGGTGAGCGGAATGCGGTTGGGCCAACAAAAGGAGCAGCGAGCGAGAAAGCGAGCGATGAACGCTGTGTCACTAATTCAGGTAATTTGTCACTTTATTTACATTTGAAATTAATGTTGTTGCTGTTGCTGCTGTTGTTGTTTTTGTTGTTGTTGTTGCCTGTGAAGGACAGCAAGAAACCGAGAAAACCAATTTCCATTTTCATTTTGTGGGCAACGCAGCGCACAGAAGACAAAACAAATGAGTGAGTGACGTGCGGGACGAAAGAGTCGAGCGTGAGCAGGGGCAACCCTTTATCTTATGCCACACCACCCCCCAAGCCCCCAATGGCCCACACCCGGCGACAAACGGACAGACGGACCCAAGAAATGCGATTAACATTCGAGCGCTGGGCAAAAAGGCAGCGATGCGACGCCTTTTGTGGTGCGCCGCACGTAGGCAACTGGTTTGCCACGCCTCCTCGCTGACTCGCTGGCTCGCTGGTTGACTGGTCGTTCCACACGGCGTATGCTTAATTTGAATGAAGTGGCAACGTTGTTAATAGCCCGTGCCACGCTCGAAAAGCTCCAAACCTAAAGCAGCAGCCGACGCCACACGCCGCGGCGCTGCAGCAACCCTTTCACCTGCACAGGTGCTCAGCTCTTTTAATGATGCTGTTTACTTTGCATTTGATGTGACAGCCCTTCAATGACAGCGACACAGACTGGGCAAGGGCGAGGGACAACGAGAGAGAGAGAGAGAGAGAAAGAGAGAGAGAGAGAGAGAAAGAGAGAGAGAGGGGGGAAAAGAATTCGAATGTAGACCCGAGCAAATGTTGGCCCAGCAACAATATTTGCCAAGACGAAATTGGCTAAAAAAATGTTGCCTACATAAGTGGAAATTAAGTGGAAAGAAGAGTCGAGCAGAGTAAGTGATCGACTAGCAGATACCCTCTAAGGCTGAGTGAATGTTGGCTAGATTGGCCAAAACGAAATTGGCAGGAAACAATGTTGATTACATACGTGAAAATGAAGTGGGAAGTTCTAATATAACAAGTGCTTGACTGGCAAATACCCTGTACAAAGGAAAGAACGTTAGTTTTTTAGCTGTCTATGCTCTAAGTTGATATACAATACAAAATTCGTTAGATGAAAATATGATAAATAATAACGAAAAGAGTTGAAAGCCAATTTCAAGTATTATTTTTACCAATATTATGAAATTGTTATACTCAACATACTATATAATATTTTTACCAATATTAAGAAATTATTATACTTAATATATATAAATACTAATTTTTGTTTTTTACCAGCCTCTAGTTCTGGTAATTCTCGAGATCTAAACACGTCTGCGATAGTCAAATTTGTCCATGCCACAATATACCCTATTGAAAACTCTTCAACAAGTACAGCAGAATATCTAATTGCAAATTAATCAAATATCAAAAATTTGTCTTAGGTCCATAAAATACAAGTATTGCCTTCCAATTATTAAAAATGTAAGAAATTATTAAAAATCTTCACTGCATTTGTTTGCTTCCACAGCAATACGTAAGAAATTCAATTATATGTGCCATTTTAATTTGACAAATATATGAATATGTTTAAAATACAATTGCTTACGAATTTCAATTACATTTTCAGCAGATCTTGAAAAGAAAGAGCCGAAAAACAAACGTCTGTAATGAAAATTTCAATCAGCCAAACGCCAAGGTAACGTCGACATTTATGAGCAGCCTGTAACATAAATTCTAGACAAGCAGCCAAAAGGACATGCACACACACACACACACACACACACACACGCACAGAGGCAACCACATGTCAGGAGTCGCTTGCTCGTTTTTTGGTTTTTCCACCTGTTCTTTGCCTTTTCCTTTAGCCATTGCCACAAATAAAAATAAACACACGTGCGCTGCCAGCTTCATTGCCGAAACGTGTGTGTGGAGGCCAATGCGTCGCCAAGGACATCGAGCAGCGGGCGGTACGTTGCGGCTGAGGCGTTGTGGGCGCGGTTTTTGTCAAGCCAAAGACAAAGTGTTGCCGCAATAATAGTTGAGCAGCCAGAGCTCGCACAGAGCTCGCACATAAATATTTAAAACATGTTTGCTCTGCCATATTTTGTACACAGTTTGTAGAGCCGCCACAGCCCCCGCTCACCCCCTTGCCAACTCTCTCTCTCTCTCTCTCTTGTCTTGGAGATTCAGCCTGACCACGTACGCTATCAATGTCCAATCTTGGCCGACTGCTCTCCAGACATAAAACTCAACAAATTTTGCACACACACATACACACACTCACACACATACACTCACACACACACACGCAAGATGAATTTATTTGCCATGCTCTAGCTTGTCTTGCATTTTACTACTTTTCATAATTCTCTTATTTTATTCGCTTTGATTGGACTCAGAGAGAGTGAGTGAGAGAAAGTGAGTGAGGGAGGTAGCCAAAGTGCACTTCAGTCGCTGTCAGCGTTGCCAGATCAGTGTTCTTTATTCTTTTTGCCATCGCTTTTTGGCCATTCAGTGATTTCTATTTGGCTTGGCCCATGTAAACAATGAGCTTAAATTGTGAACCGTGTGTATTCATATGAGAATTTCAATGGGTTATGTCACTCGAAAAACTACAAAAGGATTTTCTACTCCGTGTTGGCGTGTGCATATGTGTGTGTGTGAGTTCGGCTAGAGTTGGGGTATCTATGATAGTGTGGTGCTAAGGCATTGTACAGTGAAAAGTGGCTATGAAGATTATGTATTTTACTTGAAGCTTAAGTTTTGGTTTAAATATAAAAATAAAAATTAAAATTAAAATTAAAATTAAAATTAAAATTAAAATTAAAATTAAAATTAAAA
>NW_022045906.1:496168-508183 GCF_001654015.2 Drosophila navojoa
AAAGTATCGGAATGAGTTATCGTTTTTTAGTGATAAACTCGATATGCGCGTGATATCTACGGACATTTTAAAAAAAGTTGAAGTCTCTAGCTCGTATATCTTCTGAAATCGACGCGTTCAAGCATACGGACGGACGGACGGACAGAGCTAAATCGACTCAGCTCGTCGCCCTGATCAATAATATACATACTTTGTGAGGTCTGCCACGCCTCTTTCTGCCTGTCACATACATTTTAACAAAACCATTATACCCTGATTTCCCATTTTCAATGGGTTCAGGGTATAAAAATACAAGTAAAACTACTATCAATTAAATATTATACTAAACACAACGAAATGTATTGGAATAAAATTAGCTAAAAACTATCACTTAATAAAACAGAAATTATAATATATATATATTGACAATTATTATTAAAAGTAATATTAATTTTGCTTTATTTAATTTCCTATTATTATTAATATGAAGCCAAAAGTCTGTACATAAATAAAATGAATTAATTTAAACGCAAACCATATTATTTGGAGAGGATCTCTGAGCAAATTAATAATATTAATTCAATTAAATTATTACTTTGCTTAAGCTTAAAACACAAAACATTGATGTGTATATTAATAATAGAAATAAAAATAAAAAAAGAGAAAGAAACCACACAAAATTAAAATTATTTTGAAAGAAATGTAAAAGTTGAAAAAAAAAAAAAATTCAATCAAAATGTTGACTTGATTTCCGTATTATTTGTAGATTTTTTTGACCTTTTAATTGATTTGTATATATTCTCCAATATTGTATAAGATATCTATTTAAAAATTCATAAACCTAAAGATATATACACATATACACATACTAATGCGCAGGGGAAAGTATATATTTATTCCACATTCTAAATCTTTCATTCATTCCACTTGGAATGTTTTCTTGAAAAACTCTGTCAAAGTTGTGCGCTGATAATCCAAACAACTTTCATGCTGTGGACTTCCTAGTTCTTCTTCTTCTTCTTCTTCTATATCTGTTTCTGTCTTATGCAGAAAACGTTTGACAATTCATAGAAACTGACCTCACGCGGCATGCCACAACAACAACAACAATTGAAGACTCTACGAAACGCACATCTCATAAACAAAGTGACTTCAATTGAAAAATTATACAAAAATAACAGCAAATGAAAACAATTTGTTCGAGCATTGCCTCTGTTGTCATAGCTGTTGTTGTTGTTGTTGTTTATCGTTTAATATAAACAAAACAAAATACAAAATTAGCTAAAAGGCAACTGGCGAGTCGCGCTGAGCGTCGCATTTGGCCACTTGAAGCCATCGCCACGTCGATTTGAATCGATGCGACTCGCATTGCCATTCGAACATCCTGCCCAGTTCTCACTTGGGCTATTATTGAAACGTGCGCTGACAATTTGTGTACGAAATTTATGGCCCATTCTACAATAGATGCCACGCAATATATAAGTATTTACATATATAAATATATATACGTATACATATTTATATTTAGTTCTTGTATACAAAAAACAAACAATAATATGAAAGTTGTTCTCTCATCTTTCGAGACTTTTTCAATAATTTTACGACAATTTTACAGCGTCACGTTTTCGAACTGTTTTCGAGCCGAGAAACTTTACGCTTTTTTTTCTCGCTGTTTTCATTTTTTTTTTTTTTTTATTTTTTATTTTTTATGAATTTCTAATTAGGCATTTGCAACGCACATTTCTGACACCTATTGAGAGGGTTAAGAGCAGCTCGTAAAAGTTCTGAGCCGTTTTACGATATTTTTATTTAATTGCAAAAATACGCATTATTGTAATCGAGGGGCGGCTTGGAGTGGGAGGGGCTTGCGCGTTGGCTTTTTACGACAGCTGGGAGCCATTCGCTGCGACGTTGTTGCACCGAGCGAGCGAGGTGTCGGCCGGGTCGTTACATTACAAGTTTTACTGTAATATTATTTAAATTTTCAAAACTCGACGGCCAAGCGCTGGCGTCGGCGGCGTCGCTGTTGGCGTCTCGGCACACGCCCCAAGACGGAAGTCACGAGATATAAGTTAAAGTATCAGACGAGACCCCCAAACTGAAGTTGCTTTGCTTGGCTGCCTGATGATTAATGCCCGAGCAATGCAGCGCTGCTTAAAGGAAGCTCTGAAATTCCAGCGACATTAAATATTTGCAGAGACACAAATTGCACAAATATGCCCCAATTTTATAGGGTATATAAAGAGGCGATAATCCGCGAGTCTCACAATATAAATGCTTAGTGAAATGTTGATTTATCTACGTCTATTTTCGTCTGCTTAATCAGCGGTGAAAATGTTTTTATCTCAAGGTATGATTCGCATCTATTCAGGTTATACATGCATACATATGTAGATTGTATAACGGATATTCTCAAGCAGTATATGTATTGCTAAAGTTGCATAACAGGCTTTGCCGAATTACGAATTATATTAATATTCAATAATTAATAAATATATAAAGTATAGCTCAATTACTGAACCTATTCTACTTAGATAAATAGTATTAATAATTCCTATTTTACATTTAAATTAATTCTTTTTTTAATCTAAATTTTAAGCGAATATCAAATATTGTTATTCCATTACATGCGGATATTAGGTTTATTATTTATTTATTTTTTTTTTTATATTATCATTAGGTCAAGCCCTGTTTTTTTTTTTTTTTTTATGACTGCTGCTGTACTGTTAATATGTACATCATTTTTCTTTTCTTCTAGATTTCATATTTTCATATCTTAAATGTTTCTTTAACTATTGTTATACTATATATCACCTAGCATTGTTCATATTGTATAGTGTTTTAGGGAAGATACATATATAATATAATTGCTGAGCATGACACACATTAAAAGATGAATCAAAGTAATTTTAATTAAATCTCTATTAACTCAACTTGGTCTCATCTCATTTGAAATGAAGTCAACGTTCCACCTGGTTGAGCGCTTTGCTCTCTGCTGCAAATAGCTGTTGTTGCTGCTACTCCTGCTTTTGCTTCTGCTACTCATGCTGCTACTCCTGCTGCTGCTGCTGCTAGTGTTTGGGGCTGCTTTTCATCATCATGCTGCTCATGCATCTGAAGTTTTGACAGTTGACTGTGATTATTCAGCCCCTTGCGCCACTCATCCTCTCTCGCTCCCTCTCTCTCTTTCTCCCTCTCTCGCTCTATCTCTCGCTGGCAAATTTAGCAGTGCGTTTGCGTTTTACATCGACGTTAACATTTTGCTGCCTTGCATACTAAACAAAGCCTTCAGTTGATTCAACAACCCAAATGTTATGGCCGCTTGTTGTTGTTGTTGTTGTTGCTGTTGCACAAACCACAAAATGGACAAAATGTGTTCAATTTCAGGCCTGTGATTTTTCAATAGAGACAACAACAACAACGACAGTCGACTGCTGCTGTTGCTTCTGCTGCTGCTGCTGCTGCTTTGGCGAATTAACATTGATGACGTGCCTATGAGCGGATCAGGGCAGGTGATGGCTGAGAGGGTTGGCAGAGGCTTTACGTGGGGATAGCAGGGTATTGGTGGCTTATAAAGGCTTGGCTGCTGCTGCTGCTGCTGCTGCTCCATTTTGTTTGCCGGACAGCGTTCGCAATTGCATTCGCACTGAGCGTTCATTAGCACGCACGTCGGCGCCATTTTGCAAACGCATTTCCGCTGCAGTTACGTGCAGTCGTGCGGCGGTTCCGTTCGTCCGTTCGTCCGTTTCCCGTTAGTTCAGTTTAACCGTTAGCGAGCCGTTAAGGCCAGGTAAATGTTGCAGCTACTCTGATTCCTGTTTCACTGCACTTTTCGTTGTTGTTGATGGTGTTTTTGTTTTTTAGTTTTCACTTCAGTATGAGTTGTGCATGTGCATGTGTATGTGTGTGTGTGTGTGTGTGTGTGTTGTGCTCTGCGCATGTCATCATCAAAAGGCATTTTTAATTGGCGTGTTGCAGTTTAACGCTCCACAGAGCCAACGAGGCAGACAAGCAGCAGGAAACGGGGAGGCGGGAATATTCGGGTGTGTGTGTATGTGTGTGTGTGTGTATGTGTGTGTGTGTGTGTGTGTGTGTGTGGCAGACATGCAACAGTTCTCGAGTCGATAATTGGTAACGCGTCACGTGTAATGCCCCCAAAAGCCAAAAATGGAATTTCTAATTAAGTTTTGCTGGGATTTAATATCGACAAGCGAGAGTTGAGCTACAAAACATCAGTTTCAGTTACAGGCACACATATACACACACACACACACGTACTGTCTGTGTGTATATCTGTGTCTGCCTCCCAGTGTGTACGAAATTTTGGTCAATTAACACATCAACGAGCTTAGTTTGGACCAAGGCAAAAGCCAGAGCCCTTTCGCCCCGTTCCTCCCTCACGCAGCAAAGCTGCACTTGCAGCAAAAATACAACAGACACACACAAAAAAGGAGAAGCAAAACTAGAATGAGGAGCAGGTACAGGAGCAGGAGGGGGAGCATGAACTAAATTTTGACTTACTTGCTGCAACATTTTCCAGTTTGCTGTTTGATGCGCTTGAGGGATTAGCAGCCGAAACAAACGCCAGAATATCAGGAATATATATA
The DNA here is from genome assembly GCF_001654015.2 of Drosophila navojoa. The sequence goes on from NW_022045906.1 coordinate 500,755, forward strand.
TCCCTGTCTCACTTTCTCTCCCTTTTTCACTCTTTCTATCTCCCTCATTGCTTCATCTACTCATTCACTCGCTTTCCGTTTGGCATTGATGTGCGCAAAATAGCATTAGGAATCACTGCAGCAATTCGAGAACTGCTTTACATGGCAATCTGATGAGATTTTTATAGTCTGTCCGTTTGCAGTTGTGGATTAGACAGACTCGGGGCACTTCTGCCGGATAAGCAGCCCTCGTTGGTGGCTGGTGACTCGGATTAAATCAGTTTCAGTAGTGAAATAAATATACAGTTGATATATGTATGTATAAACTGTAGACAAACAACCAATAATAAAAGCAAGAGAAGCTTTCACTTACTCTATTTACACTTCATTTATATCTCACTCTTTCATTTGCATTAAGTTGTCTTATGAGAGAAAGCTCTTTCATAACACATTCCTATATACATATGTACATATGTATGTATTTGCATGGCTGTAGAACGTTTGTTAAATACGCAAATAAATCCAAACTTTTGCTTATTCATTTTAATACAATAATATATTTAATTATATATTTATTTATATATTATATATATTTTATTCACTATTTCACTAACAATAAAAATGCACTCGTTCAGTCGGCCAAGCAAACAGCTAGGCAATGGCATACCCACTAAATCACTAAGCTCGTTTGTTAAGAGCTCATCAAAATATAACTTTTACGCTCATGTCAGTCGCTCGCGCGTCCGCTCTTTACAACGGGATCAAAAGCTGCGTTGCATTGCCTATTTATATGCATGTATGTATGTATGTAAATAGCCTCGGTCTCTCATTCCACATTGCTCGCGCTCTAATCCGCTCATTACTTCTTTTTCTGCTCTCTCTCTGTATTGGGTGTATTTGTTGTTGTTCTTGCTTTGTATGGTTGAATCGCTTATGAGTGCTTGTTTTTGCATGCCTCTCAGGGAAAAGCTTTGGCATGCAGAAGAATTCTGCCTCAAGCAAAAGCAAAGAGAGCATCCAGCAATAATAGGTAAAGAGTAGATAAGTATTAGAGTTTACATGGGTGGCTACACACACACACACACACACACACACACACACACAATAGATTTACCTATTGATGTATTAAATAAAGTTGATTAATTATTACAATATAATATAAAAAGATTGACTTGAAGTTAGCATTAAAACAGCAAAGAGTTGATGATATGCATATACATACATACATATATATAGACAGTGGGATAGCCAAGCCGCATAACAGGCAACCCGTCAATCGCTCAGTCAGTCACTCAGTGAGTCCGTCCGTCTGTCCGTCAGTCCGACTGGCAGGCAAGTTGGGCCATCATTTGCCTAGAGCTGCCAGCAACAATTGATATACGCGTACGTGAGCGGCATATCGAGTCGTCTCACTGGGGCCGGCAATTGATTTGATGTAAGCGGAAGGCAGCTGGATCCATGCTGGAGAGAGGATGGTGGGGGCTGGGGTAACTTACTTGCAAGTTTCCGAAGTGCGGTCGCAAACTTTGTGAGTGGCACGCGTTAAACGAAATTTATGAGCCAGGCCGACAGCGAGCAGAGATACCAAAAAAATATACTCAAAGATACTTTAAGTGTAGCAAGTTGAGGAAGTCGGCAAATAAAAAAATATCAATATTGATATACTTGATAGGTGCAAGGTACGAATTCTGCTTTAACCAACTTTGGTTCATCTGATGGTCCTATTGAAAATACATATTAAAATAGATGGGTGAGCCTTGCAGGCTATTAATAATACATATATAATATAATCTCTATAGTTGTTATGACATATTCATTGGCTGAAAATTAATTAAAAATAATTTCTTATAATTTCTAAAAGAGTTTATTTATTATTAATTATTTTTATTTATTTTTTTTTTTAAAGCTTAAGTTAATTTCTGGCTTTTGAAGATTGGAAAATTGATTACAAAAAAATGGAATAACAAATTTTGAATAGATCTGGTTTTCTACTGTCATATCCATAAGGGTCAACTGTCTTGAAAAAAATCAATTTGTATAGTGTCAAAAGTCAATTCCCCTTTCAATTGAAAAAATAAAAAATTAAAAAATATATGCATTAAGTTGTCAAAATTAATTAACGCATAAATGGCTTACATATATTTATATGTATATACACACATGCATATATTTATGTATATTTGGATTGTTGGATTGTCGAAGTTAATTAACATTTGTAATGCGCTGTCAAAGTGAATTAAGAAATTAAAGGCTTGCACAAAAAATTTATTCAAGTGTCACAATATAAGAGTAAAAGTTTAATGTGAAGAAAGACTTAATCCTGGAATCAAAATGAGAGAGTGAAGGACAGAGGGATGGACAGGGAGATAGAGAAAGACATAGGGAGAGACAGACAGAGAAAAAGAGAGAGATGAAGAAAAACAAAAAAGAGAGAATGAGTGAGAGAAAGAGATACAGAGAGATGGACAGAGAGAAAGAGGGAGAAAGCGAGAAGAGGCCGAAGATAGAAGCCAGAGAAAATGAGTCGTAAAGTGAGAAGAACGAGATTGTATGTGTGTGTGTGTGTGAGAAAGAGAGAGAGAGAGAGCGAGATAAACAGATATGCATAAAGCGAAAGAAAGGGAGAGAGAAAGGGAAATCGAGGCAGGTAAATTTAGACATAGACAGATAGTGACAGAGGATAGATATACAAAAAAAAAGTCAAATATTGATAGACCAAGAGAGACCTAGGAGATATTAATGCACATATTATGAGAGAAAGAGGGAAATGACGGTTGCGGATAAACTATGACCAAATGAGAAATCGGAAAAGATAGAATGAATGGAGTAGAAAGAGAGTAAAAAGTAGTAGGAGTAAAAGTAGTCGTAATAGACAGAGAAAGTTATAGAAAAACAGAGAAATGTCGAAAAATGAGATGCAATTAAACAGATTTACTTTAGGGCCAGATCTAAATGACAGGAAATAAGCAAGGAAATAATTTTAAATTTAGCTGAAAAACTTGAATACCAAATCCCATGTCAAACTTACTTCAATAATATCATTATCAACATTAATACTTATAAGTTTTAGAACTGAAGCCCAAATGGTAAATCAGATTATTTAAAGAGAGCTCTCAAAAAAGCGAATGAGTTACGATAATGTCAACATTCTCCAGCAAACAGTTGCACTGGCCAGGAAACGGCAAATGCCAGGCAACTAATCAATCGACAAACACAACAGAAATACAACAACTAGGAAATTTATCAATTAGCAATTTATCATTTATGCAAACAAGCCAAGGGCCAAGTCAATTGTCGACTGCCAACTGCCAATTGGTTGCCAGGCAAACAACAAATGCGCTCAAAATATGAATGACGGACCCGACCAAGAGTCCAGTCTGGGCGAGGGTGAGCGGGTAATACGTCCATTCAAATAACTCTCGGTCCCAAACAGTTGCGCATGCGCCGCAGTCGTCGTTTTGTTTGTCTTCAGCCAAGATGCATAAACAAACAGACGACTCGAAGGAGCTGCCCGCCTTGCCTTGCCCTGCCTGGCTGATTATTATTGTGGCAAGAATTTACACAAAAATGCAATCAGCGCGTAGGATAAATATACAAAATGCTCAAAGACAGGCAGACAGACAGAGAGAGAGAGAGAGAGAGAGAGAGAGAGACAGAGAATGAGAGAGGGAGAGATAGAGAACTAGCTAAACACAGACGACGACAACTGGCGCGTTATCATAACTGAATATTTACACAATTCGATAAATTTATCACTTGAGTCTAGTCGAGTCGAGCTCTGGCGATTAGCGACTCGTATTGCCACTGCCCCTGCCCCTACCACCACCCCCACCCCTGTCCCTAGCACACTCTTAGCTGTTTAATTTTCATATTTAGCTGTCACTCGGCATTTGTTCGGCCGTAGATAAAGTCAAGAGAAGTTGCACTGCGTCTCTGGCATGAGCTTAAATTGATAGACATGTTTGATAGAAGTCTGCAAAGTCTATCGAAGAGAACTGGGCTCTATGCACACAGACAGACAGGACGGACGGCGAGCGAAGACAGTTTTATGTGAGCTGAAATGCAAAATTAATAAAAAGCAAAGCTAAAACTATGTGTAGATCGCTCTTATCTGGAGAGTTACTCAGAATGATCTATTGGAACTGTTAGAGCGTGATAAACTAGAGAGATTGAAGTGAGACTTTTAAGTGCATCAAAACTTTTACTTAGCTCTGGTAAATCAAAAATGCTATGCAGATCATCAAAATAATAGTGAAACTTATTTTTCTTAATTTTTTTTTGTATAATTTTAGACCTAATTTCGACAAGCAACTTTACAAACTAACATAAAATCAAGTTCCCAAATTCAATAACCATATTACCATATTTTTCTGCTGCATCTTAAGCCAAGTGCATTATAATTTAGATTTAGTTTTAGTAATAAGATTCACTCAATCTCCTTAAATAAATAAATACATAAAATACATTTAGGGCTTTCGGCATCAAAACGTAAATATAACATGTGATTAATTTGCATTAAAAAATGTCATAGAGGTATGTATCAAAGTATTATATTGAATATAATCACAAAAAAAAAAATATATATATATATATGTATATATATAAGTCTTCAAATTAAACTAGAATATTGTCAGCTTTTAAAGAAACGAACGAAAATTATAATATATATATTAAATATTATAAGAACGTATTATAAAAGTGTATTATAAATATATTAAATATTCAAAAAATAATATAGTCTAGTAATACAAATTGAATTTCGATTGATACACAGGAAATACAAATATTTTGGATTAATTTCCTTACTCAAAGTTAATTTGTTTTATTTAAGAAACTACTAAAAACCATATTTTGTATAATTTTTCCGAACCCTATTCAATAGTTATAAATGATTCAAAACTTCAGCTGCCTTAACTCTTTGATAACCCTACACTGTGAATAATTCGATGCGTGTTTATTGTAAAAAAAAAGGGAATATTGTATATAGATATAGGTCAAGCGGCTTAGCCCGGTTCAGCTAACTGATTTGGATCTGGGGCACAAAGAGTGTCACCAAGTCGAAATATTCGAAAGTAACAGATGTTGAGCGCTCAGATCTTTCTTCATATCATAAAACAAACGCAAAGTAAACACACACACACACACACACACACACACAGTCTATCTGTGCTTGGACCAATCAATCAAACTGGGCAAACGTAAAGCGCGCCACGATATCATCTACAACAAGTGCCCCTCAGACATGGCTCTCCTCCACACTTGATTACCCCCGCTCTAAGACTCTATCTGAGAGTTTGTATCGCAAACAAGGCGTCATAAATCAAAGCGAGATCGCATGGTGCTCTCTCTCTCTCTCGCTCTCACTCTTCGTCTTCTTTGGGCTGGCGGCAAATCTCGACGGCTTTAAGCTGCTTTTTAATGCCTCATTATGACAAGTTGCGGCGCGTTACGCACTTTATGGCTTTGCATCTGAATCTACAGATTGTATCTTGTGTGAATATCTTGATAAATGCAGTGGAATCAGCAGTAGCTAATGAAAACCTTTTGTAAACAATTATTGCTATTACTTACAGTGTTTATATTATACATTAAATAATATGTAATTTTTTTTAACAATATATTTGAAGCAAATTCTTTTTCTTAATTTCAGCTGCATAAATTTGAATCTCGCGGATAGCAATACAAATCAACAGTTAGATACGCTGTTTGTTTTGTTTCGTTAGCATGCCGCAATGTTCCACAACGAAACGAAATGGCAATGAAAACTCTACTACTAGCTGGCAAAGAGAATGATGACTGTGTCTGTTTGGGCTGCTTATACACAAGAGAAAGGCAGAGCGCCAAGAAGAGAGCGAATGTGTGATGTTAGGCAAAGAGAGAGATCAAGATGCGTGGCTTGCTCTGAGCGACACTTATATGGCACAGGTGAATCGCTTAAGGAGTTAAATAATTTGAGGAAACATGAAAATTATTGGAGCACAAAGTAAATAAATAAATAAAAATACCTAAATTATTAATGTTTTAATAACACTCCAATTCTTAAGAATGTAAAAAATTTAATTATATGTAATATATTATAATAGAAAAATGTTAATTTATATAAAGAAATATTATTTGGTCTTTATTTATATATTAAATAGGAATAAGATTATTAAATGATTTTAACTAAAATGTAAAATCTAATGCTTAAACAAAATAAATAGCAAACGAAAATTAATTATTGCAAAATATTATTGCTTTTCAAAGAAATTTTAATTATTTTTACAAATCAAAATAAAAGCTGTTGATACTCATATTTTTTCTTACATTTATATTCTATACAATATAATAACATAATTTTGTTTATTTACTTCTGCTCGGCACAAGCCAATGCATTCCACAAACAAAACGCGCTCTTTACTTAAGCCCGCGCTGTCAGTCTCTCTCTCTCTCTCTCTTGCTCTCTTGCTTTCCTTCGGTTCCGTTACCTCTCTGCATTTCGTTGGGCAGCCATACGGTCTCGCTCTCTGCTTAAGTTCCACACTGAAGTTGGATTGTCGTTGTGGTGTTCGTTTACATGGACGTCCGTGGCACGAATTGCGGCTCCTGAGCAGCTTTACAACGTTCGTTCAATTCAATCGCTCGTCAACCTTCGTTCGGCGCGTTACAACAAGCGAAAAGGCAGCAGCTCAGCAGCAGCAACGGCAACGGCAACGGCAGCGACAGCGACAGCGGCAGAGATAGCGACAGCAACAGAACATTCGGCGTTGTTGCAACAATTCGGTTCGGTCGGCGGCAATGGTGGTTGCAACAGTGGAACCAGTCTCGTCCAGTTTCAGTCTCATCCCAACGTTCGTGACGGCAACAACAACGCTCAGCTCTGTGCAGATCGGCGACGGTTTCGGTTTCGGTGTTACGTGTTTCGTGTGCGTGCGCGTTAATGCGAGTTAATGTTACCAGATCCAAGATACAGTTAGTTGCGCAAAAGTATCTCAATGCTAGGCGAAACAAAATGCGGCACCTGTGCACCGGTCGGCGCCAGCTATGCAAGCCAAGTTCAATAGCCGTTTAATAAACGCCTCTGGCTCTGACGGCATGTAACTAAATCGAAAAAGTATCTCACAGCCGAAATGTGCTAAACATATCAAAAGCAACCCACTAGATACAGTGCAACAACAACAACAACAACAACAAGTTATACAAAATAAGATCAATCAAATAATTGCAACAGCTTCGACTGCATTTAATTTGCATTTACAAAAGAATATATTACAAATTGTATTTCGCATTTCTTGATTGTGAATGTGTGTGTGTGTGCGTGTGATTTTGTGCAAAGCTTTTAACTATTATATTAACCTAAAGTAATAATAATGATAACAAAATTATAAGATATATCAAACAAATCCAATAACTATACATAATATACCCCATATACAATGCGTACAAGCAAAGGATACAATCTACAATCAAC
>NW_022045906.1:520821-545014 GCF_001654015.2 Drosophila navojoa
CAATTCCAAAGCAAATCTTTTGCTACTCAACAACCATAAGTATTTGCTATCAAAACTTTATAGAGAACTAAATCTGATAACATTTTTAACTGCCAATGAGCATCTCACAGTTGGTTACGCTTGATTGCAGAGCTCTTACTTGGGCGTCTTCTGGTTTCTTTGGTCCTCTCCTGCTGCAGTTGAGAATTTTCTAATTTGTTTCGGCTGTGCTGGGCGTCAAAGGCTGCCGCTGGGCTGCTGAGTCGAAATACCTGCGCCCTGCGACGTTGAAAGATGAGCAATTAAGCGCTGAGTTATTGACAAGAGTCAAGGGAAAAACCAACACATTCACACACACACACACACACACTCGTGTCGGATGGGGGTGTTGTTGTATCTGCAGCAGCTGCCTCTGCGTGACAAATTGCCACATGACGTTGCCCATTTTTTGTTGTTGTTGCTTACATTTTTTTTTTTTTGCATGTGCATGCACTTGACGGGCGGAGGAGTCATCAGGCAGTCGATAAGGTTGCTCAGGTTGCCAGCTCTGCCAGCAGAATGGACACATTTGTTAGATAAACATCAGTGCAGGAGCGGAGCTATATGTGGGCACTGCCTTCGCCTGGCTACACGTAAATTGAGCCGAGGATCTCGTTAGCTGTCGTGGAATGCAAAAAATAAATATGCCAAAGGAAAGTTTTGGTAATATTACAGCAGTTGACTAAAGACTGATGACTTTGGAGTTGCATAGTAAAAATATGGAACTGAACGAAACTTGGGAAGGAATGCCTAATGTCAACTATAGTTGGATTTTTTACTTAGATTTTTATTTTAAACAAAATTGATTATTTTTTGATGCCTCGAAAAGGAGACTCATTTAAAGAAGCAAACTTCGATTTATTTGGGAATTTTTAAAAGAGACAAAGTTTAAAAGTCCAGGGATTTGGTTGAGAAAATTTGTGTATAATTTATTTTAAAAGATTAAAGCTCCTAAAAATCATTGAAGATTAAAGTTTCTTAAAAAATATTTTATGAAAATTTTAAATGCGAAGAAGTTAAAGAATTCAAGAGATTTGATAGAGAAAATTTCTATATAACTTATTTAAAGAGATTTAAATTCCTCGAAAGTATTTTATAGAAGATTAAACTTTATTAAAATATATTCTATAAATGATTAAACTTGCTCCTTGTTAAAATTTCTGAGTGACCTTAAGAGCTCTAAAGATCTGATAGAGAAGCTTTCCATACAATCTTGCTTCAGCTAATTGAATAGAATATATCTTAACCATAAACCATTATGTAATACTTCAAAATATGGAATATACTGCTGATACACCTTCAGGTGGGTCTCTTCCTAAATCTCTCTCATAGAACTGCTTTAAATGAGAATCGCCGTCACTTGAGTAGTCAAGTTTTATGCTTTAACTGACTCTTAGCTTCGGTTGGCTGTCTGAATGGTTCTCAGCACAATCTGTGGCTGTCTGCGGAATTAGAAAGCACGTTTGGTTATCGCATCATTTGGCCTTAACTGTGAATGAATCTCAAACTCAATTGCTGCCAAAAAGCCAAGGCAACAACAACAGCAATGCCAGCTGGCGACGTTGCTCTTCGACGGCGACTTCAGCTCCGACTGCCTTCGAGTTGAATGAATGCAAAGTGAATGTGCGTGATGATGACGCGCAGGATGCCGACCAGCTGAATGTGAGGGGGGAGCGACACGTTGTCAGCGGATGAGGTGGCATGTGCGAGTGCCAGCCCACCTAGCTGCTATCCCCCCGTGCCTCGCCCTCACTCCTGTGGCACGCTCTGATGCTGTGTAGCTGTGCCTGAATGACTTTGTGCTTTTCATTTAACATTATTTTGCAACATTTTTGCCAGAGACGGAGACGCAGACGCAGAGCGGGGCAGCTGCTCCGGCCGAGATATGTGAGCCATAGAAAGCGGCCAAAAGCAAACATGTTGACTGCCTAGTCACTAGCCCCACTCTCCTCAGTGTCGGCACGGCATAAGCCAGTTTCCGCTTTAATTTAACGCTGGCTTACAGCTAAGGAAGAAGAAGAAGCAGCAGCAGCAGCAGCAGCCACATCATAGACCCAAACCCGTCAGCTGGCGCAGCAATTTAAAGCAGAAGCTGCTGCACTCACTGCCAGCGGACACCCTACGCCTCCCCCCAAAATGCTCTGGACAGACGAAAATCCCAGTCAGCCCACTTTATGACATGGCCAAGAAATTTATTTAGTTTATGCAAAGCGTGCGGCACACAATTTATATGAAAGAGGAAAAGGGAAAAGGCTACAAAACAGAAAAAAGAAAATGGCAAAAGGTAGCACAAAAGGCGGACAGCAGATGAGCGAACGTGCCGGGCTCAGCTCGTGCCAGGACCCGCAAAAGGACATTCTAGGCGCAGTCCTGCAGCTGCTGCCGCCGTCGCCTCTATGTTTGTGTTTAGTTTGCAAATTTCTTTTGATGTCTTTTAATTTTAATGAGTTGCGATGTGGGCGGCGGAGGCGGCGGAGGCGGCGTCACAGTCGGGACTACCCTAAGCAAAACTAATTAGAAGCGAAAGCGGCCTGCAATGAGAGCAGCGCATACGTTAACGGAATGTGTTTGTCTGTGTGTGTGGGGGGATGAGAAGCGCATAGAGAGGCGCTCGACTGAAATGAGCTGTCATTGTCAAAGCGCTTGAGATAAAGTTGGCCACTGTCAGGAATATCTAATCAAGCTACAAATGCAATTAGACAAGGCTTGAGAAACGCAAAGAGAGGCGCAATTCTTCTTCTCCTCAATCAATACTTTTTTTTATGCATTTAAAATAATGGAAATGGGCTGAAATTGAAAATGATGTGATGAGCATAAAGTTTGTATAAAAAATTTACAATATTTTAATTTTAAGATAATTGTATTTAGATAAAACTAAAAGAGAAATACATAAAATGGCAAAATATTTGTAATGTAATAGTATTGATTGCTTAAAAAATTTGTAATTGAGATAAAACTTATTCTGTTAGTCAAAGTGTGCTGAGAATTGCATAGAAATGTAAGGATTTGTATTGTAATTATTAATAATTAATTTTATTTATTTACGTAATTGAAAATTGAAATATAAGTAATCAAAATGTGTTGAACAGCGCATAGAAAAGCTAAATATATATTAATATTAAATTTATGCAATATAAACAAAACTAATTTTATAATAAATCAAAAGAAAATATAATTCTTCAAATTATAATTATTTAAGAAATAACAAATTCTTTATCATATAAATCCATCAATTTTTCTATATATTAAATATTTTATGTATATTTTTATGTATATATTTAGATACTAATTAAAACTTCTATTCTTCTTTGCCATCTTACAGATCTCACTGCTAGGCCAACATCAATCAATTTTGCAATAATTCTCAGCAAAATGACGCACAGTTTAGCCGCACAGAGTATAAATAATTCTAGCGACAAAATGTTCTCCCGCCAGTGCCTTTCCAGCTCCTCCCCGCGCTCCACCTATACCCGCTCAATATCATCTTCAACATCCCCATCGTCATTAGCATCGATATCAGAGTCGCGTCGAATTCGGCCGACACGAAACTGGATTGGGAATGGGAATGGGATTGGCAATTGGAACCTTAGCCTCTTGGCATTGATCATTGCCAGCGGCTGTTTAATGCTCAATGCGCCAGCAATTGCAGCTTTCGATATTGGTGAGTAGACGACGACGACGAATCGTTTTATCTGACAAATCAAACCAAATGAACTCTCGGGCCACGGCCAAGCCAAAAGGTGCACACATTTATCAGTTTGCCGCTGCTGACATCATTAAAGACGAGAATGGCTTTATTTTGATTTGATTCAGATGGCACTTGGCTGGGCTTGGACTAGACTTGGATTGGGTTGGGGTTGGGTAGCTGCTGCAATTCAAGCAAAATGTATTTTAATTGACATTGAAAGCACATTTTTATGTGGCTCATCATTCTTGGGGCCAGGCGACAGGCGGCACAGTTGGTGGCCTCTGGCCAGTGCGCCATGGGGCGTCCCGTCTGACAAGGCACAGCCTCAGTCGTGGTCCCAGTTGCAGATGCCGTTGGAGCTTCAGCTCTCTCTCTCTCTCTCCAGTTCATTAATTGGCATATGGACATTTTTATGCAGCCTCTAAACTTTTGTGCTGAAATTTCCAATACACACACACACACACACAGTTGCTGCTGGCTTTAATGAAGCCATACTGCGGTAGTCGCATTGGTAAGTTAGGATTATGGGCACTATGAATGGCCCTGGCATGTCAGCGGCTCATAAATTTCTATGCTGATATGAGGACAGGCCGCTGGGGACATGGCGCAGGCTGCCTGATGGACTGAACAAAAGCTAAGCGGCATGGGAAGACTTTCAAAGCAAATGTCTAAGACGCAAATGCGCTAGCATTACAATGGCATAAATACAAATACAAGCTGGCACTAATACATAAATACATACACATGTTTATAATATATATATGTATGTATATGCATATATGATTTGGCATAGTGAAGAAAATATAATACCTTTTGTGAATTATTTTGCTAATGAACCTATAGATTATGATTGAAGAGCCGCAGCAGACGCTGATTGAATGAAATAATATCTTGATGGTATTGTTTAAAAAGCATAATGGATATGAAAAGCAAGCTTAATGAATGCCATAAAATTTCATATTAATTTAAATTAATAATTGAAATTTTAAATTAATTTTATTGCTGTCAATTTGGATTTAACTCATACCAAATTGTTTAACAAATGTAAAATAGTTTTTGTAATTGGCATTATGCTTCTATTTTCATCAGCTTCTCTTATTTGTGGAGTTTGCTTTCGCAAGTCCGAAAACGCTTTTTTTAAACTTTTAAATTATTAAGAAATGTTTATGAATGAGAGTAGAATAGTAGTATTAAAACAATAAAAAAAATTACTATATTAAAAATATTCTTCAATTAATATTCGTTTAAGCCCAAAAATAAAAATTAAAATATTTTTAATTAAATAATTTTTTTTTCTTAGTTCCAAAATATTTGGAATTAAGTTTCACACATATTTTGCTCATGCCACATTCCTTGTAAATTATCTTCAAATTGACTTTTCCCCTCTCTAAATTTTGCGTTCAGTGAACATAGCTCAACGTAAAGAAATGCTATTAAATATTTTATAAATCCATTTATATATAATTTTAATTGACTCAATTAAATTGTTTTACATACCTAAAAATATTCTTATAAATTTCCCATTTTTAACCAGTTGCTGTTGCAACTGAAATGAAAAGCAGAGAGGAAGAGAGAGAGAGAGTGAGTGAGTGAGAAGGAAAATGGATTTTCATTTATTTGATAGTTTGGTAATAAGTTTTCTAGTTTTCTGGTTTTCCGCTCGTCTGCAGCTCTTCAGCTATTTATGTATATGCATTTTCCTGGAGTCGACCGCAAGTTTTCCTGCAAACTTTCAGCTGTCATATTGCATAAACAGAGCTAGGCGTCTGTCTGCCTTTGTCTTCTGGTCTAGTAAATCAAATCTAAGCCATAATATTTATAGTTAATCAAGCAAGCCAAATACATAAATACGAATTTATAAACATGTTCGAAGGCAATTCTCCACTTGGACTACAACTAGACTGCCTTCAATATTTGCACTTTGTGCAACCCCCACCCGTCCTCAGAATAAAAACACATAAGCAAATAAGCTAGAGGAAGTGCCCGAGTTGTTTCAAGTTGTTGCTGCTGCTAGACACATTGAGTTGAGTTAGCAAAACATGCAACAATTTTCCAAATGAATACACTTGCAATATGCAGTTGAAGGCAACGCCACGGCTTCTGACCCGAACCAAACCAAACCGAGCCCCAGCGACTCGACTCGCCTCGACTCGGTCCTAGAGTCTCTCGGTCCAGCCTTTTGCAGAGCAGCTTTCAGTTCCCATTAGCATTGCCAGCTATCAAATCCAATCAAGTGCGAATGCAAAGAGCGATTCGTCCAGGTTCTCTAGGCATGCATGTGTGTGCATTTGTGTGTGTGTGAGTGTGTTTATTTATAAACTTCTAAACGAATGCACGCACCTTGGGCAGGAGGCAATGCAATGCATTGCAGTCAGTATATTGAGCCGGTAACTGGAAGCTGGTCCATGCTGTGCCTGTGCGCAACAAAAGTCATGTCAAATCAGTGTTGATTCTGGCGAAAATGTCAGCAGGCAGTCAGACAGCCAGTCACCCAGACAGACGGACAGACAGACAGACAGCCAGACATCTGGCAGTGGGGCGGCAGCGGGGGCGCAGCCTCAACTTCAATGCACATCAAAAGGCATAGGAGGTGCCATGGGGCACAGTTGGGGGATCTGCAAAATGCAATCGGTAGGCAATAAATTAACTAAAGTAGTTGACGTTCTGCCCGGCTTGGCTTGGCTTGACTTTGGCAATGATTAAGTGTTTGCCTTATTTAAAAAGCAGATAGTCAGTCTCCTCTGGCAGTGCCATGGGAAAGTGATAGGCCCTACCTACCTACCTAGTACACTGGCCAACAAGGCACACAGCATATAGCACACAGCATAAATGGCACTGGGCGTGCCAGCATCTGCCTCGTTCAAATGTCAAAAAAGTCTAATTGACGCTTGACTTATTTTGATAGATTTTATGGGCGTTGCCCCAACTTCACTTGGCATAGCTAAATTTACATTTAGCTCGCCTCTGATCTATGCTGCGGTCCATGAGACGATGCGCAAAGCGCATCCATCATTAATTAAAGTACATCTATTTCTTTGAGATTTTCTAATATTTTTCTTTTCAAATTTTTTGTTTCTTTTTTTTCTTTTTTGCAGCTACATGCAATGTGCCTCTGGGCATGGAATCGGGCGCAATCACAGATGCTCAAATCACAGCTAGCTCAGCCCATGACACGGGCTTTGTTGGTCCGCAACATGCAAGGTGAGTTGTGGAAATTTGATTTATTTTATGTAATGTAAATATAGATAATATAATAAATAAATGTAATAAATATAGATAAAATAATAAATAAATAAAATATAAATATAAATATTATATTATAATAAATTAAATAACAATCAATTTAAATATATATAATATAAATTAAATTAAAAATACATTAATAAATAAATTAATATACAAATTTAAATAATAAAATGATAATAAATAAAGTCGTATAATAATAATATTTAAAATAAATCTTGCTAAAAACTAAAACTAGTTAAAAATAAAAATCAAATATAAAATAATAAAATGTATAAGTATAAATTAAAATATATAATCTACAATAATAAAATAGTACAATTTAAAACAGAATAATTAAAACTTATTTATTTATTAAATTTTTATATTTTATTTTCATTTCTAATATGGCATATGATATTAGAAATGAAAATAAAATATAAAAATTTAATAAATAAAATTGGTAAACAATATAAAATAAAATATTTATAATCTAATGGGTATAAATTTGAAAACATAAATTCGATTAAATTTAAAAATTATATATGCATATTAAAATTTATTATTATTAATATTATTATTATTATTAATTTTTATTATTAATTTAAATTAAATATATATTATGTGTAAATAAATATGAAGTGAAATATATGTATGTAATAAAATAGTAATATTAATTAATATAGATATAAGTATTTACCGAAATTAAAGTGTTGCAATATCAGCAAAAAGTAATATTAAATTATTGCTTAAGAATTGAGAGAGATCGTTGTCTGGAGCAGAGTCTTTTTAGATAAAATAATAAGAGTTCACATCAGTGTATTTTATTATTATAAAATACGATATTATATTCTAGTTTATTATTATTTTCTTCTTTCTCCTTCAATTAGGCTCGTTTATGAAACTCTGCTTTGCTTAAGCAATGCCGCTTTAACTGTTCTTTTATTGCCCGATTGGGAGAAGTTTCTCAGCTTGACACGCACTTAAACCTCGGCTACCGCAATTGCCCTCTCTCTCTCTCTCTCCCTCTCCCTCTGTCTTTCTCTTACTACACAAATGATTATGAACTCTGAAGCGTGTTCGTTTAGTTGCTGAGCTTTAGTAGACAACTTCATTAGTGCGATAAGGCAGACAGAGAGTCTATAAAATCGAAATTCCGAAATCTGAGAAGCGTCAAATCGAAAACTAAAAGAAAACCAAACATAAACACAAAAACAAAAGCCAAACAAATTTATGTTATGACACAAACAGTTGTCGCCCATCATCCAAATACCGAACAAATAAAAACTAAACTTTTTGCATATCAGTGCGAGAGAAAATTCTAGCGCGCATTGGGAGATATCGGATATTGGGTTATGGGGCCCATCTCATGAATATGCAATAGAGCACGAGCAACCGTTTAATAGCCATCTCTTTGGCTACCTACCCATCCCCCCTCCTAAGCTAATTAAATGCAATTTCAATGCAAACCGCAAACCGGTTCACCAGGCGGCTCACACAAAGGGCAGCAGAAGCAAAGAGACCAAAGGGAACTGAACTAAACTAAACTTAAATGAAATCAAATGAAATGAATGCATTTGCCAGCTGGCTAGACGAGTTTAGTGATTTCTTTCAGTTAGTTTGAGGTTTTCCTCTTCTTTTTTTTAAAAAATTTTTTTTTTGTGTTTTTGTTTACTTTTTATTGACGCATTTTTCTTTTGAATTTGAAGTTTTATGGCCGACGGCCAGCGATTGCGAGTCTGGGGGAAGTGTGAGGCAATGCGGGTCAAGAGTTTTGGGGCGGAAGTTTTGCAATCGCCCGCCTTGGCTCATTGCAAATGATTGATGACACCATCAGCATCAGCAACAGCATCAGCATCAGTTGAGGCGCTGTATAATTAGTATAGGATATCAGTGCTCAAACTATATGGTCTATATACGTATATCTCTATAAAGTAAAGCACTCATTCAAGCGATAAACATGTCAATTACCACGTGAGTTACGGCAAAATCAATGCAAACAACACTGCTTATGTGTATGTATGTATGTATGTATGTGTGTGTGGTACTCCTTGCCACAGACTCCGATTCTGATTCAGATTCAGCTTCAGATTCAGTTCGTTTGCTTTCAGTAATAATTCGCTGCGTCTGCGTTTATAGACATGCACTTAAAAAACACTCAAGTGCAGGGCTGGCTGCCAGTGAGACAAATGGACAGACAGACAGACAGACAGATGGATGGCTGGATGGATGGAGGGACGGACAGACGCCACAAAGGCATCATTAACATTAACCCTTTATGGCGGCACTAAAGTAAAGCCACAAAACGATGCGTGATGAGCACGTTGAGATAAACAAAACAATATATGTATATATACACACACACAAACATATACGTACATTATATATATATTTTTTTTGTAGCTCCCGCTGCAGCTCTTCATTTGCTTCGTTTCGTTTTTGTTTTTGTTTTTGTCCAAGTCAGATTAACTGGAATTTTTACTAAAGAGCTGAACTTACAAAACGCTAAAGACAATGTCGGGATTTGGGCTTGGGCTAAGGGCTTGGGGTTAAGGTCTGCACATAGCATTTGATATGTTGTTGTTGTTGCTGTTGCTGTTGTCAAACTCTGCGGGCTTTTAGCTGTTGGGCAATGGTTCAGCTGACTGACTCACCTGAGTGTGGTCGTGCTGCGGTGGTTGCCGCTGGTGCACGTTGGACAAAGTGCCTATGGATTGACAGCGCAATGTGGTGCTGCAGCTAAGCGACTCGAAATTTAATGCCAACTGAAGCAATGTATTTATTATGCTGCTGCAGGCGAGCCTGCCAGAAAACAAGATTTAGCACAAGTTTTAAGTATGAAGTTCGATTGAGCCTTTGATTTATTTATTTATTTTATTTATTTATTTTTTTATTTATTTATTTTATTTATTTTGTATATAATTTATTTACATTTTAATGAGCTTTATTTTACTAATAAAAAATATTTATATTTGGATCAAAGGAAATGAAATTATGTTGACTTCTTGTTGAAGTTGATTTTAAAGAAGCAAGCTCTCAAAAAAAAAAAATAAATAAATAAATAAAATAAAAAATTAATAATAATAATTTTGCCTTTGATTTTGAGATTTGCCTTTAATGGACTTAGGATGAAAAAAAAAATTAAATATAAAATAAATAAATAAATAAAAAAAAGAAAACCATAAGTATATGTCAATGGGAATTTATAAAAAATATATATAAAATAAATTGTATAAATAAATAATAAAAATTCGAACCATAATATATAATACTATAAAAGAAGTAATGAAAGAAAATAAAAGGAAAATAAATAAATTGTACATGTTATATTAATTGTAATAATATATGCTATATTAACTGATTCATATACATATATTGGAGATGCGAAGAACAAGTTGAAACCTATGAACTTCTCTAAGGCCTCTAAGTCCTCTACCATTTCAACCAATTGTACTTAATAATATTTTCCAAAACTAATGCTCAAACTCAAATTGAAAGTCTTTTGCTTTACTGTCTGTCTTTGCTGAATCTTCAATGTTTTTGTGCAAAATTCTTGGTAAGGTTTTAGTTGCCCTGGCAGCCTTTCACCTTAACCAACTCGAGTTGGGTTTAATCCAATGACTGCTGCAGCGCGAAATCAACAAACTCTTCAAACTAGCTGAAACTTTCTTTTGTCTTTTTCTTTCGTGTTGTTTGTCCACCCTCCTCTCTCTCTCTGTCTCTCTCTGTCTGTCTCTCTCTCAGCAAGTCCAATCAAGCGCAGTGCAATTTGCTTAACTAAAGTTCCAGCCAGCCAGAGCTCTGCATGCTGCAAAGTTCAAAAGTGCAGGCAGCATTATAATTTGTGGCTGCCGTGCACTTAGCTAACCAGGCAGCTAACTAGCCCAAAAGCCACCAGCTCGAAACGAACTTAAAGTAATTCATTACAAAACGAAGAGCAAGAAGATGAAGAGGAAGAACAGGCAGAGAGCAAAAAAAAAAAACAGTGCACTTAAAACAAATCACGCGCATTTGCTTACTGAGCAATGGACCCAAAGAGATCTGTGAGAGATCCGGAGGGCCAACAGGATGCGAACATGAACGCTGATGCTGTTGACGTTGACGACGACGGCGACGACGACGGCGACGGCGACGATGTTGTCCATGTTGGTCATCGTCTGTTGCTATTGAATTACAAAGATTAGTTTAATGACAGTTGGCGCTGTTTGATTTTCATTACCTCGCCCAGCGACCAACAGCCGAGGGGCCATTAAATTTACAACCTCTTTCATATTAAAAAAAAAAAAGAAGAAAAAAAACAACAGAAAAGGGAATGCAAGAGAGAGAGAGAGAGAGAGCGCGCTTGATTAGAAGTAAGAGCCAGTCCGACTTCAAGTCCGAGTCCAGTGCCCGGCAGGCAGCAGTTAGTCAGTCCATCAGCCGCTCGAAATGAGCAGCCGACGACGGGGCAGATTGTTAACTTTGGCAATAACAATAATTAAAGTCAAGTTGAAATGCACATAACTGCGGATATTAGCATTTTAAATGATGTTTATACCTATTTCACTCCGATTCCTCTGCCTTTGGCTTATTTGCACAAGAGCGCGCTACTGCCTCAGCAAGGAGGCGGTCCAAAGGAAATCTAAGCAATTTTATGATGATTAAATTGACCTTTTTTCTGGGAGCTCTTTCAGTTTCTTTTCTGTTCTTCTCTTTTTTCGCTCCTCTACTCTTTGGTTGTTTTTTTGTTTTTTAATAAAGCAACTTTGATCTCTGCACTTGAAAGTAATTGCAGTTGGTAATGGCCGGCAAGTGTTATAGGCCACACACAGTGCCTGCGGCCAGCCAGAATCTTATGCAATGAAGCGTTTAAGGCATACTTTTGTGTACTTCTTTACTCTATTGAGTGAACAGAGTATATTGGTTCGTGGGAGAGCATAGTAAGAATATTTAAGGCATTTCTAGAGGCTCTGATTATGCTCGTTTACTGTTTTGATGTGTCTCTGTATTCATACTTTTATATGATACTTGTCTAATGAGTGAAGAGGAGATATTAGCTTTTGTTCTGTGTGAGGGCAAGGTAAAAATATTATATAATTAAGCATTTGAGGTAATTCTTGTGACTCTGTTATCCCTTAAATAATATATAAAATATAATTTTAGGAATAGACTCTCAATAGAAGTACTTCTAAAACTATATTTATAATTCAAATTAGTAATTCTTTATAATATGATAGTTTATCATGTATAAATGAAAGATTATATTCCTAGTCCTTACTCGTAGCATCACCAGATATCTGTGACAAGAGTTGGAGCAGAATACAAAGAGGATTACTTGATGACTACAGAGAGAAAGAGACAGAGAATTGCCTCAGCCTCTCAATTGATACGGAAGATATTACTAATTGCTCTCACACACACACGCACACACATTCATGTAAATAAATAACAAATTGCAAAAATGCATTAAACGCATGTCGGCCACTAAATAAATATTGCAATCAAATTCAATAACCTGCTGGCACAGGTACAGCCAGCAGCCAGCAGCCAGCAGCCAGAAGACGGCAGATGTGGCTAGAAAATGAAGCAATTTGCAAAGAGATAACAACAACAACTACTGCTGCTGCTGCTTGGAGTCAAGCAGAGGGGTCTAGGCCTAGTCACAGTCGATGAATAATGGGCAAACATTAAGGCCCCAAAATGCAATCAAGCATGTAAAACTTAATTGAAATATAAACCGAAAAACGTATTTGTAGTGGTTAACATATCAATACCAAGGCAGGGCGAGCGGGGCTCAAGGCGAAATTGATTAAAGTGGCGGGAGGGCGTGCAGATGGAGAGACAGAGAGGGGAGACAGGAAGAGAGAGGCTGACACACACACACGCACACACACACACACACACACACACACGCACACATCTGTGTCTAACTTAAATTAATCCTTAATTACATGGACAACATCCTGCTGTGTGGAAAACCGCAGCAGCTTAACGAACGAGACGAGCTGCCAGACAAACGTCCAGCATGGCATTCGGCCCAGGCTCCAGCGGCCTCCCCCTACCCATTGGGGCCACAAAGCGTCTGTAGCTGACTTTGACTCACTGCCTGCGGCTGCTGAGGCTGCGGCTCCAGCTCCGACTCTGGCTCTGGCTCTGGCTGTGGCTGTGGCTCCATCGCCGACGGCGTGTGGTGCCAGCCGAACGCTTAATGTCAATTAATTTATAAGAAATTTTGTTTCTGCTCTGGCAGGCGCAGCTCCTGAGCAACTGGTTATTCGCGCGCGGCTACCGTTTTGCATGTGGCTAATTAATAAAGTTGTTTTATTTTTCTCCTTTATTTTTTCGCAGACTGAAAACCGATAATAATGGCGGTGCCTGGTGCCCCAAGCATATGGTATCGAATGCGCTCAAGGAATATCTGCAGGTGGACTTGCTGCAGACGCACGTGATAACCGCCATACGGACGCAGGGTCGCTTCGGCAAGGGTCAGGGCCAGGAGTACACCGAGTACTATGTGCTCGAGTACTGGCGGCCGGGCTTTGACAAATGGCAGCGCTGGAAGAACACACAGGGCAAGGAGGTAAGCACTTGACACCCTTACCAGCCAACATCCCCTCATGATGCTCAGCTTTCTTTGCAATCCTAATCCTAATCGGTTCCATTCGCTTCCACAGATCTTGCCGGGCAACATCAACACGTACAGCGAGGTGGAGAACGCACTGCAACCGATTATATTCGCCTCGAAGATACGCATATATCCCTATGGTCAATACGATCGCACCGTCTGCCTGCGCGCCGAGATTGTTGGCTGTCCCTGGGAAGGTAAGTCGTTTGCTTTGGCTACTGCCTCCTCTTCTTCCTCGTCCTCTTCTTCTTCTTCGGCAACTACTGTCCAGAGGCGAATTGAAACGAGTGCGATAAAAAGCCGACATGAGCAATGATAGCGCGGAAAGGCTAACAGAGTTTTAGTGTCAGCGTTAATTTATCATCGCTCAAATGCCCGCCTGCCAAGGAGTGCCCAGGGCCCCGGGCTTAGTCGCTGTCTATTAGGCCAGTCAAAGCGGCTTAAGTGTGTAGTTAGCATAGAGTGTGTATGCATGTGTGTGTGTGCATTAGCATAGCTTCAGATGCGGCATACCTAGGCAACAAACTATGCGAACATTTTTTGCTTATAAGGCTTGGCATGCTCTCAGCCATTAGCTTAACTCATTTAGCCTCTTCGAGTGTGGCGATAGCAAAGTTCTGCCAGTTAGCCTTAACTTTATATATTCATAAAATTCAATTCTCTCACAAATCTTTGGTCTTTAGCTTAAAGCTTGAGCTCGAACGCACTTAAAGTCTTTTTCAACTGGAAATTGGCTGTAAGTCGTCGAGTTATCGCCCTTAAACGGAATGCCATAATTGTGAATTCCCTCTTCGATACCGCCATTTCCTTACCTCTCTCACTCTCTCTCTCTCTCTCTCACTCTCAGTCGCTCCATCTCTCTCATTCGAGCACCCTATCGACGTTGTTCAAGTGAAGGAAAACATGACATTATGGTCAGCGTATTAGTCTAACCGCATAATCTAATCCCATGGCAATGACTGCGCCTATGTTTTCGTATACCCTAGACCCATGGAAATTGGCCATATTGGCTCTCTTAACTCTGCAAAGTAGCAGTAATATTCATTTCTGGTTAGTTTTTCGATCTAACACTTTCCCTTTCCCTACGCAACCGTCCGATCATCGATCCACTCGATTGTACGCCCGTTAATGCATCCGCCCGTCCTCTGGCCGTCCGTATATTTGAAAGTTTATGCAGGAATATCGACAGCACTTAGGGCATTTCATGGTCCGGCCAAGTTTTCTTTCCTTCTTCGTTTCTCCTCTGGTTCTCTCACCTTTGGAGACCCGCTGCCTGCTTTACATTTGGCCAACACATGAGCGCTACCACGCAATGTTGATTTGTTGCAACATGCGAATTGTACTTGAAATAAAAAAAGAATGGAAAAGAGCAAAGAAGATGGTGTGGTAGAAGAAGAAATATCGCGTGCAGACATTGGCTGTGCCCATGCCCAGAAACCGAAACCAAATCCAGAAATCCAGACGGGGCTGAGAAACTATGCAGACGACAGGCTAAAACAGCAAACAACCAGTGCGAGCTGTTCTCGTTGTTGTTGTTGTTGTTGTTGTTGTTGTTGTTGCTGCTGTCGTCTGGCTGACTGTTGTCGATGTTTGCACGCAATTGTCAAGTAGTGCACAAGCAACAACAACGACAACAACAACAACGACAGCAGGGACAACAACAACTATAACTAGTCTGGACAAACAAATTTTTCTATAATTTCCAGGTAGTCGACGATAACAACAACAACAACAACAACAACAACGCGCGCGCCTAATGTCAATTTGTTTGACCAGAACCAGGTTGGCTTTTGGGCTATTCCTCCTGGGGCGGGCAGCAAGCCAAAGCGCGGAAGTCGAAATTATTCCGTAAATTAACGCAATGTACGACGGCTGGGGCAGTGCGGGCGGCTGGGCAACGGGCGCCACCCGATAACTGGCGCCTTTTGTGTTGGGGTCAAAACTATGCACACGCCCTTTAGTGGTTCGAGTTCCATGGCTACCAAGGAATTGGCAGTGGCAATGGGATTGAGGATTGGGGACTTGGGGCTTGGGCAGTGGGCAGTGGGCATAGACATGCAAGCTGACCGACCTCTGACGTCCCCCCCGCCGCACGTCATTGTGATTTGCTATGGGGAATTTAGATGTACCGAGCGCATTTCATATGCAAATTAAATGAGATAAGTTGTGGTGGGCTATGGGAGGTCTAGACAAGTGCCAGACAAGGAAATCAATAAAGCTGCCGAGTAGCGAGCGCCTTGACAAAACTCCGCTGGACGCGGCGTCAATCTCGATCGATAGACACTTGGCTCGAAATCATAATTGTTTATAGATTGTGCCCATAAATTCTGGCAGCGCGACTTCCAATGCTCAGCATTTAAATGCAAATCAATGGGGCACACCTACACGGCCAGGGGGACGCGAACGGGAGCGGCTACGGGCGAGAGCTCGAGACGACCGCACCTAGATAGCTTGGAAGCGCCGTCTATCAACAAATGGGGCAACTGCTGGGGGGGAACTCCGAGGCACTCTGGTCACGTCATGGCTGCAGATTATCTTCGGGGCAAGTGACACACTCTGATTTCACATCGTGGCCAAATACAAATTTGTTTCGATTTAACAACAACTTAGCCCTTGGAATGCCGATTGCGGCTTGGCTAAAGCGCATTTGATTTGGTTTTTTATTATAAATGCAGCAACTGATTAGCGTTGAGCCCCAGATTTATGAGCGCTGCATAATTTATGAGCGTTTTACCTCAGATTTTCCCCCCTCCCCTGTCTTTATATGTTGCTGCTGCGGCTGTTCATTATGTAAATTGAAAGTTGAGCTTTAATCGTTGGTCTTTGTGTAGGAGTGCTCACTGTGGCAGCCGCATCAGTTAAGAGTGTGAAATAGTTTGCTGGAAAACGCCATATGAGAAACCATATGAGTGTGGGCTGGCATTTAAATCGAATATTTAATCGTTTAATATACTAAAATGGCTACTAAAGAGATTTGTGATAAGCGAATGGGATTTATAAATTAAATGTAGCTAAGCTCAGCTGCAAATGTTAATCGGAGTGCGACTTATTAATAAACAGCATTAGAATACGAAATTGAAAGCAAAACTTTTCTAATTGTAATTTAGAGTTGGATTCATGTTTTTAAATAATATCGATGGACTAAAAAATCCTTCATAAAGATTTGATTTAATTTAATTTCATTTCAATTGAAGCTTATCTTAAATAACATCTGACAAAAAAAAAAAAACATTATTGTGAAACTTTCTAGATTTGTTTCTCTGTTTCATGTTGGTGTTCTGGAATCTTATATTTAAAAATTTTCTTGTATAGTTAGTCAAACTTATTCACAAGCTTGGCAAATTATTATTATTATTTTTTTTTTTATATTTTAAAATTAAATTTCAC
Organism: Drosophila navojoa; assembly: GCF_001654015.2. The sequence continues at coordinate 537,741 of NW_022045906.1, forward strand.
TCAAAAAATACAAAATTTGTGTGTTAAAAATAAGTAAAATCATAGTAAATTAAATTCTTATGATTTTAGCTTTTAGCGAAATCTATTCTGTTTCATTTAGTCAGATTTTTCATTGAAGCGTGGAAAATATTTCTAATATCTTATAAAACTTACTACATTCAATCATTATCCAAAGATTTTAAATACAAAAAAAAAAGTTATTCTTTGTTGTTATCTATAACATAAATAGTTTTCGAAATATGATCTAACATATATTTGATAACATATGGTATTACAATTTCGATTGGCTGTTATGCTATCCAGAAGGAATTTCAGTTCTCTTGCTTCAGCTTTGCTGTTCCACTTCTTTTGGATAACTTTCACTTAATGTAGAGCGGAGCACACTCCAAGAGATGAGATGAGTTTCACATGGCCTCTGCTTAGTTCCACATCTCTGGCTCCTTTTGACAACTTTCTGCTTATCTGTTAACCCAGAAAAAGAAGCACAGTAAACAGAAAACAATTTCAGCTATAGCTCACAAGGAAAAGTGCCGTTGCTTAGCCTGCTCCGTCCAGCGACTAAGTATCTATTTATTCATTTATGCATTCAACTGCTGCTCAATTTGACTCATCAGCAAAAGTTTGCAGACGTCGTTTGCGTGACGCCAGACCAGGCAAAAGGGAAGCAAATTACATTCCATATAAATATATATGTATATATACATATACATATATATAGAGTGTATTGTAGTCGCCCGATTTTGGCTTGTTCTCTCCAGCCGCTGCACGCACTGCGAGGACGACGGAGTTTTGTTTCCTTATTTTGTTTTTGGGCAGTTTCCATCTTGTCTCTCGCTCACTCGACACGCAAATAAAAATCGCATGTGAGCACGCGAATAACAGGGCTTAAGTGGATGTGGCCCCAAGCCATGGCCAAAGGCTCCAGCCGAACGTGAAGAGGGGAGGGGAGGGGGCTGCTACATGTGGGCATTGCGTGAAAGATGTCGCGACGCAATTGTAAAACGCGCTGCCTTAAATGTCTTTGCAGTTAATTAAATAAACCATATGCCTTTTTATACGACATATACTATATAGTATAAACACATACATATACATACAGATATATATATATACATAGATGTGTCGTGTACTCGTTTAATGAAGGCTTATCTCTCGGCCTCTGCGCTTAAGTGGACGCGACAAGGACTTTGCCCTAATTTCTGTAATTAAGTGTGGCGTTGCTTTAATGTTTGTTGTTGTTGTTGTAGTAGTTGTTGTTATTTAACTGCCAACACATTATAAATAAATTAAATAATAATTAATATGCAACTCAGTCTCAGGCTCAGCCACTCTACTCCTTTCCCCTCCCTACCCCCTCTCTCACGCTCTGCTCAATTGTCTGACTGCGTTCCATCTATCCCGCTTCGTAATTATGTATAATTATGTGATTTTTGGTAATTATTGGAAAATGCCTTTGACTGCCGTATCCTGTCTATCTATCTATCTATGTCGTGTGTCCTGGCTTGTGCCACGAGCTCAATCGTCCAAATAGAAATGCTAGTAAATTAGCCAGGCAACCCTCCCCCCTCCCTCGCTCTCTCTCTCTCCCCGCTGCCTACCCTGCCTGAGCTTTGTGTGTAATTAGAGCGAATGCCCTGGCAACCCGAGCAATTGCTGTTGCTCCTGTGCCTGTTCCCTTTATTTACTTTATTTACTTTTTTTTTGTCGATACAACTGTAATTGTTTTGTATATACTTATCTTTCCGGTAATTAGCGTCAGGTGTTGTTTGTTCTTTAGGCCCTTAGCTAACACGTTCATGTTTTTTTTTCGCTCTCTGTATTTAAGCTGCAGCAATCCTTGGGCAAACATCGAAACACTTTATAAACCATGACTCAGTTGCTTTTGGTTGTGTGTCAGCCGCTGTGACTTTGACATTGAAAAACTATAGCCAAATATATACATATATATATATGTATGTATACACACACTCACACACATGCAACATTGTAGTCCCCAATTCAGAAAACTGTAAACTGTCAACTTCCCCCCCCTAATCGGCACTTGGGCTAAAAATAACCGCAGCAACCAAATGGCAGACAAAAGACAAAAGTGGCCGCAAAACGAAATTATGTTTCAAGTAACTCAATATCCTGCTCAACCCCCACTCAGTGCCCGCTCAGCCCCTACAAAAAGTTGTTGAAGGAAAAACTTTAAAACTTACCGCAGTTTAAAAAACCCAACGGAAAAACACACAAAAACTCGAGGCTTTGTTTGTCACTCGTTTGTCTGTGTCACGTGACACGAAACGTGAGGACTCGTGACGTGACGTGATGCGAGACAGTACGAATATATAGCATACTGCCTTATACATGATATATGTATGTTTCCATCTCAATGCACGCGTGGGCGTCTCATGTTGCTTTAGAAAGGTTTTTTCAGGCATTTATTTCATTCCACGAATCGCGTCGCTTTATTAAATTCTCTTTCTAATTCATTCTTTGCAGAGGGCATTGTTTCGTATAGCATACCCAAGGGCGTGCAGCGTGGCATGGAGGTGGATCTCTCGGACAAGACCTACGATGGCAATGAGCAGGGCGATCGCTATGTCGACGGCCTGGGTCAATTGGTGGACGGACAGAAGGGCAAGGACAATTTCCGCACCGATATACATGGCTTTGGCAAGGGTAAGTCGATATTGAGCATGTTCATAAATAAATATTATATATATATTATTTAAGTACAAAATTTCAATACTCCTATATGAAACATTCTGGAATTATAATATTTAAAAAGCCATAAAACTTAAAATTTAAAAAGAAAATAAATAAAAATAAATAAATAAATAAACAATATTCTTCTTTATAAGCACCATAAACATTAGCAATTTTATCGAATAAATTCATTAAAAATACAACTACAATTTAACTCAGCATTCTCTTGCATATTTTAACTCTTGAGAGTTTCTTTCCTTAAATTTACCAAGATATATACATTGCAAATGCAGTAATCTGCATCAGAAATAAAAATAAACAAAAATATTTCACTTGGACTCGCCTCGCTCATTAAAACCCACACAGAAAAAGGAGTAAAACCTTTTGTGTATTTAGGCAAAACTTGCAATGGCTAAAAGTTCGCTGGGGTCTGCTATTTTTTTTTAAGGTTCGCCATCTACATAAACACTGTGCAAACTTTCTCCATATATCTAGCTCGAAAATCGAGCTGTTTTTAGTTGCTGAAATCGCCCACGCAAAGATTTATTGCAATAGAAAAAAAAACTGATTAACATCAAATAATTACAAAAGTTCACCGACAGCAAAAAGCATAAGGCAAATTCGAAAACAGGGCGACCGAGCCGAAAGTTCACTTCATTGAGCATCGTCTGTGGGCCCCAAAACGGGGCGTCGCGGCTAGGCGGCTCATGTTCAAGGGCGTGGCCGAGCCGTAGCCAGGCTAAAGTTTCGGGGCTGGCGAAATAATTTGCCTCGCAACACAATAAACAAAAATAAATAATAATAACTACGAGCTATTTGCTGGCGTCGCAGCCAAACTTGGCCGGAAACAGCAACGCACTCGGTCCGAGCGAAACCAAACAGAAAGGAACTGAGCTGAACTGAACTGAACTGAACTGAACTGAGCCACCCTGTGAACTAGGCGCGCCTCTAAAAATGTAAACATTATGCATATTTGATAATTTATGGCAACACTGGCATTCATTTCCGTGCTGCCGGCGCGCCGTGGCTGCTGCAAAACCTCCCAACTGCCAAACTGTGAATTTGCACAAGTCTCGCATTTTTTCTCCACTTTTGCCTCTTCTTGCTCGCTCACTCTCAATATTTGACTATTTATTTCCGCTGAGTGTAGCGTAGTGAAGTCGAGTATATTGGTTGTAAGTGGAGGACAGATTCTAGATTTTATATAATAGTTGCTCATAACTGAATTTAGATATAATAGAAGATCTTTTATAGCCAGTTCTACAGACTTCTTGAAGCTCTAGGTGATTCAGTACTTGTTCATAGCTGCACTGGCTCTAGAATATTGTGGGATAAACAAGTTAATCGATATTAATGTGAAAATTTCTAGATATGTTTCTTAGTTTCATTTTGGTGTTCTATAGTTTTATAGTAAAACTGTTTCTTAAATAACTAGTTAAACTTATTCCCAAATTTGGCAAACTATTTTTTTTTCTCTTTACATTATATTAAAAACATGTATTTCCATTTAGGACTGTTTTATGATATAGCAATACTTTAATATATTTGTTTTCCATATGTCCAATCCAATCTTAGATATCTATCAATACTCAGATCTTTCCGCATCCAGACTTTAATCCAAACTTCGATTGGTGTCTAGATTTAGTTCTCGATAGTATTCGTATATATCTCCCCATTGCTCGATCGTGTATTACGCAGTCAGACATACCCGTTCGCATTTTTCCCATTTTGCCATTTGGCTGGCGCTTTGGCAAATGGCCAATAATCGAAATTATTGAAAAGTTTGCGTTCTGTGAATTTAAGTAGAAAAGTTCGCACAGACAATTAGACATGCAGTCGTCGTCGAGACAGACAGACGCACACACACACACACACACACACACACACAGACAGACAGATAGACAGACAAACATAGCAGTGTCAGGGTAAAAGTTTTTAGCGCATTATTTTTCCAGACCTTCATCATTCATCGTTGACTATTGAATGGCAATTTTCGATACGATTATTATGTCCTGGCAGTTGGCGTAATTTGCCATCGATATGTGGACACGCAGTTGGATTGAAATTGTATAATTTGGTAGCTTGTTAGCATAGTCGACTGCAGCTAATATTGCATGACTTATGCAGCGTGACTTGAATGGGTTTCCTGGGGTAGCTAAGCCGCGCACGTAACCTTCGCCCGCGCTCCGTGGGGGCAGCTGCCCAAATTGAGGCCATGCGAACCGAAAGAGTGCAAAGAAATGGCTTGAATGTCGCGTTGGCCATAATTTCTAGTTACGAAGCACCCGCCCCCTCGCAGCCCTCAAACTCCCTTCCCCCCACTGTGTGGGGCTTTGCCGTGCGCATTTGTTTGTTTTTTTGGCCTACGAAAAATGTCACCCCAAAGTGCGATTGACTTGGTTGGCTTAAATAGCTTTACATGCCACTCCGAAGCATATGTGCCTGCCGCCGGGTTGGCCTATTGATTTTTTTTGTTGGCCCTTTTGCTGTGGGGGAAATAACAACCTTAGTTCCATAGAATGATGATACATTTCATTGAAATATACTATCATATATGATATTTCATGGCTTGACTTTTTTTCTCTCTCTTTTTAGGCTATGAATGGATTGGCTGGAGAAATGATACGCCCGGCCTGATGGGTAAACCCGTTGAAATTGTTTTCGAATTCGATACGGTGCGCAATTTCAGTGCCATCATTTTGCATACGAACAACATGTACACCAAGGATGTGCAGGTGAGTCCAAAGACGGCCCTATTCCATATGATTTATGAAAGCGATTTGAGCTTGAAGGCATTATTAAAGCATGTTATTGATGTTTTTGGGGCAGTTGAAAAAGTTGAGTTACATTTTTAGTCTATATTAGGATTTCTCTTACTCAAATTAAAGAGAAAAAATCTATTCTTTCTATACTTCTTTAAATTTTCTTGTATTTTCTGCTTATCTTACGGTTCTCTCTCTTTTAAAGTAAATGCCTTAAAATTCAACATAAATATAACGATTTTTTTATAGAGATAGTTTCCTTAGCTTTCTTTTCCTCTCTTGACTCATTTATTTATAAATATTTCACTTTCTCTCCATCTCTTCGCAGGTCTTTGTCCATGCCAAAGTCTTCTTTAGCATTGGTGGACGCTACTTCTCTGGCGAGCCCGTACAATTCTCCTATATGCCCGACACCATAATGGATCATGCACGAGATGTTACGATTAAGCTGCACCATCGCGTGGGCAAATATCTGAAAATCAATTTGTACTTTGCTGTCAAATGGATTATGCTATCCGAGATCAGTTTTATATCCGGTAAGTACGTGACTAAGCGTCAGCAAAAAGAAAAAAAAAGGCATACAAAATGGGAAAATGCTAAAATTGTTGCACAAATTGCCCGAAAATTGCATTTGGCATACTGTGTCGAGTGAGGGAGGGGAAAAAGGGAAGAAGAAACTGCATACGCGAGTGCAAATGCATTTTTCAGCTTCATTTCACTTTCGAGTGTGCGACGGCGACAGCAACTACTACAAAGTGCAATGCATTACACTTAGACCGGGTGGATAGGGATACAAAAAACTGCCCGAGCCCAAGAGGGCAAAAAAAAAAGGGAGTACAAAACACATTTTCCAACATTCGGCTAACAACAATGCGACAGACATGGAAATGGAGATGGAGCGACAGGCGAGATAAGCGGCCCGAAAGGGAAAATCTCTTTAGGACAATTTTCAGTGTTCCTTTTTTTTTTTTTTTTGGTTCTTGCTTCTCCTTTTTGTTTAGGCAACTCGTGTGGGGAGGCTAAAGTCAATAAAATACCCAAAGTCCATGAAACGGACTGAAGGGTCTCCGACTCGTTGGGCCTCGCTCCCTGTCTGTCTGTGGTCCCTCCGCATACAAAAGTAAACAAGCAGCAGGTCGAGCTTAGGGGTAGCTGCAACCCCCTAAATAACAATGCAAGCACCGACGGGATGCATGCAGATGCATGGCATTTTTCAGCTACATTTCCTATGAATGCCGAGCGTGTCCCAGTACTGATTAAATTGTACCAAGTGCAAGGATGCTTGGACAAAGATTTAGGCTACCCCCGTACCCCCGTACCCCAGGAACTGTCTCTATCCCTCCCTCGACAGATATTTAGACAATATTTTCATGGCACATTTGCCGAGGGGTCGGGCACAAATTGTTCATGGGCAACAATGCTGTTAACATCGCTAGGATCGGTCACTGAACCGAGCAGATCATTTATATTCATTGATTCAGTGTGGAGGGTAGAGACGCCGAATGGAAAATCCATGCGCGGTAGGTGTGAAAATGAGTAGGGTACGAAAACCCAGTCAGTCTGCCAACGGCATTTGATTGATGAGTCAAATAGAGCGTGCCGCATAAATAGGGGATTTACCCCAGATGGCGGCGCGCGTATAGCTAGCTGCGTCGTAGGCTTAATGGATTTATGAAGGAAGTCACCAATAAACCCTAACTGAGATTTTTATAGTTCAATATCGAATGCGTTTGCTTGCAATGAATAGAAACAGGAAGAAAGTTGTAGGGAAATAGAAATCTCAAATAAAGCAAACGAATATAAAGAAAATATTGCAAGCTG
>NW_022045906.1:596437-610745 GCF_001654015.2 Drosophila navojoa
AAGCCGCTAAAGATATTTTTTTTTAATCCCAGAACGTGACATAAAAATTATTTAAAACATCATTTATCTCAAAGAGAAAATTGTTTTCATTTTTACTATTATTTCATTTAATTTACAATTTATATCAAATTAAACAATAAGCAAATTGAATGACAATAGCTAAAATTAAATTAAATTAATATGAAAAGAATAAAAGGAGTAATTTTTAAATTTATAAATATATAATAGATCCAAAGGCATTTAATGCAAAAAATATTTAATTACTCAAAAAAAAAATTAATTTTAGGTTTAATTTGATATAATTAAACAACATTGATTCTGCTCTACAAAAAAAATGAAGAGTATTCACTCAACTACTCGATTATGTTTTGTAAAATGTTGTTCATTTTCATTTTCAGTGGCAGTTAGATTCAGTTATTTTGCCATCGTTCTCCCACTCCCCCCTCCCCCTCTCTCTCTCTCTCTCTATCTATCTGCTCAGAATTTATGACACACGGCAGCAATTTGTGTGCAGCTACAGCTACATGAAAAAAAAGAACAACAAAAACAAAAATTTTTGTTGCTATCGCGTGGCACCACTGCTGCAACAACAGCAACAACAACAGAAACTAGAGATATGCTTGCTCCCTTTATCAATATGTGGGATGCATATATGGCGGGGCGACGACTAGACACCGAGCATTATTAAAAGGTAAATATTGCCCCCAGGAAAACAATAAAAAAGGAAAACGAGAATTCAAAAATGTTCGACAACTGAAAAATTTTATGCGCTTTTTTTTTCTTGTTGTTGCGTCCAACATAGTTTTTTCGCAGACGATGAAATTTTGGATTTTTGTGAGATTTACGAGACAGTTGAGGGGCACAACATAAATTCCAGTGAACCATGGCACACACACACACACACACACACACAGACACGATTGCATCTGCTGCTGTTGTTGTGGCATTCTCAAGTGCATTTAATTAGAGCTTCGCCTTTCCTCTATGTGTTGGCTAGAGAGCAGCGTATATATGTATGTATATATATGTATATGTATTTATATGTGTATGTATTTTCTCCAATGTTCTTTGTTTGGCATATTTTCCATGTCTCCAATTAAAATGAATGCGTTCATTGATCCGCCCCTAGGGTTGGGACGGGGGGCGGTGCGTGGTGGTAGGGACACTGTGCGGGTCCCAGTGTTTGGGGGCTGCTACTGCTGCTGCCGTTGCTTATCGGGCGCTATAAATCTTGATACGCTGTCATGTTCTGTCTAATTAGCAATATGTCAATAAACTTAATTTAATTTTTTTGTTTTTTTTTTTTCTTCATCTCTTCCTCCTACTGTTTGCCTCGTCGCTTCTGTGTGGCATGCCAGCAGCGCCTGGAGTGGGGGTGGGCGTGGCAAATGTTGCTGGCTGCGATGCGGTTGCATTGGGTGGTGTATGGGTCAGACTTTAAAATTTACTATCGCTATTGCTGTGGCTGCATTTATTGAATATTTGCAATTGCTCTTATTAGAATACACATGTGGTATTTTTTTTTGACAATTTAGTATTTTTCTATATGCCCTAATCACGTTGTTGGAGTTTGCTTGTATTTCAAATTTTATTTTATTTTTTATTATTATTTTGTAGATTTTATTTCAGTATTAAATTCAGCTTGTTTTGGGTTTTAATGATTTCAGTTGAAATATGAGAATGTGGAATAAAATTAATTGGGTTCTGTTGGACAAAATTACAAAGGATCGTGTTAAATAAAGTTTATGTAAGTAACATATATATATTATGTAACATATAGTAAAAGTACGTGGTATATATAAGCACTCTAGTCCCTAATATTCGAAATGTCAAGGGGATCAGTTTTTTTTTATTTACACAGAAATTTCAATTATCAAGATTTATCGAGAACAAATTTGTTTTCAAGGGGATTGAATTTTTTGTCGATTTAGCGTTTTTTTTGTTTAAGCGTGTTTTTTTTTTTTAAGTAGTATGTAGTATGATATTCCATCTTTGGAGCTAAAATAAAAAATTAAACTAAATTTTGATTCTCAACTTTCTATCGCTATAAAAGCTAACAGACATGGGAAACCAAATATTTATTTACATAGACATTTCGAATTCGGCTGTAAACGATTCACACTGAGTAAATAAGTAAGCGAGCAATTTGCCTAAGTCAGTTTGGTATGTTAACTATATAATAATTAAGTATTAATACGTATCTATACTCAATTTAATTACTACTCAGTTATAATATCAAATTCAGCATCGCATATCTGCCCACCTTCAAATAACCCAAATGCGTGCAACTGTTGGCATTGCTGATTAACTAATTCCATGCGATTTCCATAGCATTTGTAATTGATCACAATTGCAACTAAGCAGATTGACTGATAGAACAACAGAGCATAAATGTATGTGCACATGTAAATATTCAAATATATATACATATATTTATATATATACATATCTGCTGTGTGGCTGATATGAAAATCCGGCAAAACCTCTGAATGCCATCAAAATGCATCATCAAATTGTGGCAGTTTGCACCTTTTATATAATTTCCTTTAATCAATTATGTGTAACGGCAACAACGACAACAACAACAACAAGAGCAACAATACATGCACAGCAACTGCGTGCAGTAATAATAGCAAATTCGACAAATTTACGGCTCGAAATGCGCGTCGACTGTCAGCATGTTGAAAATAAATTACAAAACATTATTAGCATGGCCAACGGGGATGATCGATGGGCGGCGACAGGCGTTGGGCGTGGCTGATTGCCTGCAGTCATGTTCAAATCAAATAAATTACCAAAAACAATTTCTATTCGCAAATCAAGCGTCAGCTTAGACGGCGAGATGCTCTAAATAAATTGATATGATTATGCAAATTATTTGATAATAATTACTAAAAATCTGATATGTTGAAATTAAATAAAAATAAAATGTGTATACCAAACAAAATTTGTAAATGCTTGGAACTAACACACAATAAATATAAAAAAAAAAAAAATTAATTACACAATAAATTAAAACAAAATTAAATTACATTTTATGTTTAAATAACAATTGAATAAAAGATCAAAATATGTGTATATAAAACATATTATTTTAGATATATTACTTGAAAATCAATTCTGAGAAAATTATACAAAATTAAAAAAATATATAAATAATATATATAAAATGGTATTATTTCAAATTTTATATAATATTTTAAATTGAGACTTCATAGAAAATGTTCAAAAATGTTTTATTTTTTATTTTTAGTATTTTACATAGTAATAAATATTATATAATTTGAAGTGGATATTAAAAACTTGAATATATTTAAAAGAATATACAGTTTATGCTTTATACATAAAATAAAAAAATAATATACATTTTATTTAAGAAATATCTTAATTAGAAAAAAAAAAAAACAATTTACAAAAAGCCTAGACTTTAGTATATATTATATAGAATTGCTCACACAGATCCCAAAATATAGAATAGTGTATGGATAGAGCACTTCGAAATTGATTGGAAAACTAGGTAGAGTACATACAAGTGTCATGTAAAACAATTTATTGTTTACTTTGGGGATTTAGGGGAGTTGATGCGATGTTTTGGCAGCTGCCAGATGGATTCGTGTTTGACCTGGAGATGGTTTCCGTTTACAAGCGAATGCATATGTATGTATGTACATATATCAGCCCACATATATTTACTGGCTTCTATTTAATTAAAGTCGATGTGAACGCATTAAAAGTGCCATGTTTAATCATTGTTTGATAATTTGTCAAGCCTCAGCGAACTGGTCGACCGTAAATGAAAATGAAAATTAATTGATAAACGCTGATAAATACGTTTAATTTGCAACCAAAAATCACATTAATTGCATTACACACACTCACACATCGAAGCGTAGATCAAAAGGCAAAAAACTCCACAGCTAATGGTCAACCAGAGCCGCAGCGTCAGTGAAAGGGGGGGGCGAAGGGCACAAAGGGAGAGAGGATGAATGGTAGGTAAGAGCGGGTGGGTGTGGCAGGACCAGCAGAACCAGCCAGACCAACAGACAACAGCGCGACAGCAACCACCAGTCAACAGCAGGCCACGGACAGTGGGCTACACACACACACACACTCTCAGGTATTCTCTTCATATTGTGCACAATTAGTGACACAGCGAGACCCAAGTGGACAATTCCTAGCTACAGGGGACACTCACTACAGATAACGCTGACTGTCAGGTACGCGTATGTGCCTCAGGCTACTTTTGCATGTTTCTCTCTCTCTTTCTCTCTGTGTTTGTGTGTGTGCGTGTGTGTGTTTGCGAACCCCCTCATTGAATATCTCAGCCAACACTCACATCATTTTCGCTGCTCTGTTGTTGTCAACAATATGCGACGAAATTAAAGCCAACGAGCGACGACTCTCGACGCCCGCCTCATTGTCCCGTGTCCTGCATCCCGTCTCCTGTGCTCCGTAGTGCACGTTGTTTGACGGTTTCGTCGATTGGCACACATCTGCGCAAATCGAATTAATGTTCACGCATGATTTGGATCTGGATGACGGATCTTTCAGTGGGCGGCTTAGTTACGCCGCCAGCACAGTGCACAAAAATTAATTAAGCATCTTGTTATGAGACGAGAAAAACAAGGCTTAACTAGGTGAAAGACAAATGAAACTGATGGAAAAATACCATGCCAAAAATGAATGACGTTTGTATATACCAAAAGGCTGTTGAATATGCAGACATACATACATATATCTGTATCTAACTATAAGATATTTATTTATATATAATGCCAGGTCTAAGCTCACACAGAGACAGATGAATTGCCTGGTTTTTAGAGAGCTTAAGTCGTAACTGGCTTAAGTTTGAAATGAGTTGACTAAAGGTGAACTAAAGTGAAAAGCTATTGTTAAGGTCTCCAAGATAATCTCTTGTAAATATTTGATACGTACATATATGGGATGAATTTCCATTATTTGACGGGCTTAATCTCTGCGTTTTATTACAACTTTTTATTGTACAAGTTTTACAGATGGCAGAATTTTTCTTGAGCTCTGTCTGTAATAGTTACACCTGATAGCTTTTCTCCTAATCAGTGCCTCCTTTAAACGTTAAATACAGCACAAAAGCCCACTGCTGCACATGAGTCTATATTCTTAATCATTAAATAGTTGATATACCAAAAGAAATTATAAACAATTCAGTAGGTAATACATGCTCTTCCATGCCAGAATCTTGCTTCAAATTGCTCACAGCTAAATTAAATAATAAAAACAAAACTTTTTGTTTATTTTTTCGAATTCACCTCAACAAATAAATGTTTTATTTAACGAGTGCAAGCCGCACAACAGTTCAATAACAAAATTAAAACTTTCCCATATTAATCATCACTTCCTCTTCTCTCCTAGCGAGCACGAGAGAGATAAAAACAACTGTTTAAATATTTAATGTCAATATAACTTTGGCTTATAATATATTTGAGTTAATCGCCCGCCAATAAAATTTGGCATTAATAAATTCGAAGACAGCTGAATAAACATTGCAAAATCTTTGAGCATTGAGCTGAACTATATAAACTCAGCCAAATGCTAAGAATTCGTCATTCGGCTTGAGACGTGATTCGAGAAGATGATATCGAATGCTATAATAATTAGCTGCGCCGTTCTGGCAATCATTTTCGTTGCTTACCTGCCGTTGGGTGACGCGGTCACCTGTACAGTGGAGCCCGATAATGTAGACTGTGTCGACTGCCTCGATCCCATCAATATTGAAAATGCCGAGTGCATTGCTGAAGACTATGAATACTACGAAGATGACGACGACGCTTTGGCAACGCGACGTCCGCCCAGGTGGGACCAACCTGGCAGGCGTCCAGGCAGGAGGAGGCGTGGTCCAAGGCACGGACACAGACACGGCCACAGCCACAATCGTCAGCCGCAAACTCTGCTGGGCCGCATTCTGCAAAAGAAACTAAACATTATAAATGGATTAAGACAGGGCTAAAGCGTTTTGGAAATAAGTGAAAAACTAGAGAATATATCTCAATAAAATACAAAAATAAAAAAATGAAAACAGAGACAAATTTATTTATTTTAATATAAAGTAATAAATTTTCTGCGCAGTTGCATCTTTTATATACAAGAGATGACATCCATGCCATATGGGTTAGAAGGAATATTGATTTTGGAATCAAAGGCCTTAATCCATAATAGAAGTTAAAAGTTGAGAGAATACCAGAATATTACAAGTAACCCTACAACACGTTGACTGGGACAATTAAAGCACATTTGTTCTACGCAGAAAAGAGATGAGCAATAAAGGCTAGGGAGCTTCGTCTTTGCTTGCCTCAGTCTTTATAAGCTTCGAAACTGAGCCAATCAAATACGCAGCTCACTTATAAGAAGAGCGATTTCTGTTTGCCGTTGAGCAGAAAACATTGTCAACCAATTCTAAGATCTCAAATTAATATGAATATTTCGAATAAATAATAGTTTCTATATTCTGATATGATTCACATACTATAATTTGTTCCACTGTATACTGAGACACAATGCCCCTTATTTACAGCCGTTTTCATTTCATTTTCATGATTTTAACAATCCTATCGCATCGATTATCAAAATCACGTGCAATTAGTGAGTGCACTGCTACACACCCTGTATATCAAATGATATCCTATTAGGCACACGCCTGCTCAAATGCAGCTGCCTCAGCTGGCAACCCTTTTGGAAGGCTTCTAATGCTCTGCGCTGCATGCAGACATCTGCGTTTAATGCACTTTTGTCTAGCCGTTTTCTAGCCAGAAAATCCCAGTAAAGCCACAGAGCTGCATGGATCATATATATGTATGTGTGTGTACGTACGTACGTAGCTGGCACGTTAGAGGGAGTCAGTTATCAATGGCGCCAACTGTTGCCAGGCCCGGACTGAAGCTAACTGCCAAGCTTACTAATTTTAAGGATTCCCCCTCCCGGCATCGGCCCCACCCCACTGCTGTAAGCTTCAGCTGGTAGCAAGCAATGCCAATGCCATTGCCAAACTGTTTTGCCATTTTCTATTGCGTGTCGCGTCTGCCAAAGTCAGTTGTTGTTATACCCATTTTAAAGCGGCAGGCCGGGTATATCGGTTTGTAAATATATAAAATAATAAAATTATACAAAAATAATAATAAAATAATAAATAATAATGGTATGTGGAAAATATACAACAAGCCTATATAAAAGGTTAAGAAATAAGTTAAATAAAAAAATTAAGAATAATAATAAATTATAAAAATAAATAAAAAGAAACAAAACAAATAATTAAAGTGAATAAAATTAAAATCTATAAAAAATAAAATAAATTAAATAAATTAAAAAATAATTACTGAAGTAAATAATTTAAATACCATAAATAAATAAAATAATAAGAATTTTGCGACCATTTTTATAATAAAGCTTTAATCTGAATCGGGTAATTACTATCAAATTTTTGTGTATACATTTTTTAATATCTTGTTAGTATATTTCGAATATATTTGTTTAAAATCACTTGAAATTTATTTCGATTTTATATAGTATTGGCATAAATAATGGGAGACATTAAATTTGCTATGCTAATTGCTGAAATAAACTTTCTCAACTAATAAATTAATTGTTAAATCAGAACTTAACAACCAATCTCTATAACTATAAAATCCAGATACCCCTAGCTTTAACATAATTCCTCATAATATGCAGTGATTAGGTACATTTACTATTTTTTTTTTTTAATTTTTTTTTTTTTTTTATTAATATGAACTTTTGTTTCGGTGCCTTCTCTAAGCCTCTAAAGAAGCTAGCGTAACTGCTAGTCGGTCCCTCCCAACACTCCAGCACTTTTACTTGCTGTTGGCATTGTGGCCTGACTTTTCAGAGTCATTGCCAATATGTCGAGCTGCTGCCGCGACTCCTGCCGCTGCTGCTGCTTCTGCTGCTGGTAAACTGCTGATAATTAATATTTTATGCACACGTCTGCGTTGATTTCTATCTTTATTGTTGTTTGTCTGCCATCGTCTCGTCCTGGCTACGGCTTTAGCCTTGTCGCTCGCTTCATTTCTTTTTTTTTTAATTCCATTTTTTTGTTGTTGCTATTTTTGTTGTTGTAGTTGTTGTTGTTGCTGGCCGCTATTGTTTGCCCAGTGGCAACGCCTTTCAATGGCTTTTCAGTTGGAAAATGTCTGCACGATGCGCGGCTGCGGTTCATTACACTTTCTGTTTAGCCATCAGCCCCAAACAATCCGCTGTGTCGGTTATTAAAAGTCTATTAAAAATTCACGTTCAATGCCTTACTTCACTCACATTTAGCTCCATTGATGGCCCCCACATATATATGCCATAAATTAAGTGGAAAATGTAGCCACACTTATTATACGGCATTGTGTTTACGGTTAACGCTTTATGGTCTACGGATTTCGCATTATTTTTTATCACACTCGGCAATTTGTTTGCCTTTCAGCTTTGGGCTTTGCGCTGTGTATGGCAGGTTTCTGTTTTTTGTTCGTTTGGGGCATGCCTTATCTGCCCTCTCTGGGACTATTCAAGCCGGAAATACTTATGTGTCAGGCAGGCAGCCAGTGCCAAGTATCTTTTTAGTGTAGTTTCGATTTTCGATTTTCAATTTGAATTTTTGATGTCAGTCCATTTAAGCAGTCGCTCACCTCAACAGCAGCAGCAGCAACAGCAGCAGCTGACATTAGGCAGGTGTTTGGCTTCTGGCTGACAAGCATTCTAGTCTTGCTCTAGCTTTGGCTGTGGCTCTGGCTCTGGCTGTGTCATTTCCTTGTGACGGAGTGAGTGAAGTGCGAGTATCTTGTATTGCCATGCACTTTTAATTTTCTTGACTTTTACTGCCAGCAGGGGGAGGGGTCGGGATAAGTGTCATGCATGTATTGAATGTCTCTGTGAGTGCTGCCTGCCAGCCTGATTGACAGCTCGGTGCAAGCTAAAATAATTTCAATACTGAACGGAAATGCACGACCGTCTAAGCAGACAAGATTATCGACACTAAGCTCTAGAGTTACATTCATTTTTTACCTTTGTATTTAACTTGAGTAAAGCTATTAATTTTGATTAGATAACTATTTAGAGAAACTGTCGGTAATAAACATAAAATTGTTACAGGCCATCAAAAAGGCATTTCATATCTTGAAGATTCTTTAGGTACATCATTTTAATGGGGATATAGTTTTAGAGTGCTTATATATGTATATATATTATATGGAAAAGAAGAATATATTATTTTATATTAATTTATTATATTATATTATTATATTATATTATATTAGTCGATTCAAGGTATATTGATGGAGATTCTAAAGGTGGATAGAAGAAAACAGCTGCCTGGCAAAAACTGCCGAGAAAAAATAAACTTTAAGAAATCAAATGGATGAAGAAACACAGACAATAGAGCTCTGCTAGGGCACATAATGTTGCAGCTTAATGAGGGAATGCCGATATGGAGCAGTGAACCAAGAGAGAGGCAGCTCTGATTGAAGACCTGAATGAAGACTTGCCTCTACCAGAAGAAAATAATTATACACGAATATATATCAATAGTTCTTTAAATATTGCTCATTCAGAAGAATCGTTAGCAGACAGAGATGACTCTTTCACTCCCTCTAGTGAAGCATTGTTTTTATAGCTATTTGCTAAATTTAATTGGATTCGCCGTAAAATAGCAAATTTTGTTAAATATTTAAACAGCTGCATATTAATAACAATTCAAGCACCATCTGATTCACTATAGTTGGCAATAGCTAAAGCTCTAGCTTGGGTACACAATAGTTTCTTCATTCATTCAGTTTTCGTTCTCATTTGCCTGAGCAAAACAAATTTTGAAGGTCGTATTTGGTATATGTTACTTCGTTTCTTATTGACATATCTCCGTGTGTATTTTTAGTTCCTATATGTTGTTTGTCATCTTGCCGTGCACCACTGATGCCTCACAAGGAATTTCTAGCTTTGATTGACTTCAAGTCAAAATATATCGTTTAGAAATTGAGAGATTTTCCTGTTTGCATGTGCTGCACAGATTCTTTTTAGTACGCAGCTGGTCCATTAGGTCGTCATGCATCATTGTTGTCGTTGCTATGTGGTTATTCCCTTCGGGGAAATCAAACACGATTCTTTGACTAAATGTTTCCCTTCTTACAGTCGCTGCTCCTTGGCAAATGTCGTTTAATTGTGCTCGACTGTAAACATGCATAGAAGTAGGAGAAGATGAAGAAGAAGCAGCAGAAGGCGAGCAAAGCTGCAGAGCGCATTGCATGCGTGGAGACAATTTTCGTTGGAAAAACGCAGAAGGCAAATGTTTAAATAGTTTACTTGAGTACGCCTTGTGTCCCCATCTAGTTGCTTATTGTTCGCCTCGTGTTGCCTTGGCTCAAATTCAAATAGCTGCATTAAATTTTAATTATATATTTCTTTAAATTTCCCCTCTGTCTCTCTCTCTCTCTCTCTCTCTCTCTCTGAATGTGTTTAGGGAGCTGACAAAACAAAGAGTCAGTTTCATATTTCATGGGTCGAAACTCGGCTTTGTGCAGAGTTTTCAATTGTTTTACTGCATTTCACATTATTTGACAAATTGAACAATGAGCTGGGCAAAGATTGGAAGGGGTGCGAGTAAAAGTGTGTGTGTGTGTGAAAATTAATGTTAATTGGCGTTTTATTGATTCTATGATCAATATCGAAATAGACGTAGAGAGGGAGAGTGTGGGTTAGACAGAGAAAGAGAGAGAGTGTGAGAGAGCCAAGCTCGGGAACTGAGCCACATGTCGAGCAATTGCTCGGCGGTTCTGGAGAAAAACCACTTGAAGGCGACGCTACTGTCGGCTAATGTGAAATATGGCACCCAAACTAACAAAAGCGACCCCTGCACACACTTGAGATCATGAATTTTTAATGGGTACAGCAACCGAGGTCCTGCCAACTGCTGTCCCTGCACAGTCCTGGCACACAGCCAGGCACACCGAGGCGCCCCCAGCGATAATAATGACAATGATTAGTGTTAAACGCGCCGCGTGCGCCATTTTCTATAGCGAAAGCAAAAAGAAAAATATGTTTTCTTAATAGTTTTCAAGGCTCCACGACGGGTCGGTCGTTTCACAAAATGTCCTGGCGCCTATGCGCCTTTGTCTCTTTGTTTTTGTCAACGCTGCATAATTAGACGATTGTCCCCATACCTCTCTCACACTCTCGCCCTCTCTTGCTCTGTGGGTGTGTGTGTGTGTAATGTGCTGTCGACATTTTAGGTTATTTATTTCGGGCCACGCACTGCGGTAAATTGCTGTACATTCGAGCAGATATGGACAGCGTAGAGCAAGGACAAAACCAACTTGGACACACTCTTGAAGGATGGCTCATGCTTCGCTAGTAATGCTAATGCTAATGGACTAGCTGGGCACGCTTATCAGCTGCGACTGGGTTTGTTTGGCTCTACATGTGCCTTGCATTTGGTAAAATATGACACTAATGTCTGGCAAGTGTGTCATATGTGTAGATCGCCCGATAACGAAATTACACACTCTTTTATTTTGAATACCCTGATGCCAGTCTAAATGGAATTGCTGGGTATGTTGGGCTCATGAAAGTACTTGTTACTGTCAGAAGGAGGCGTGGCACACAGAGAAAGTATATATATTTCTGATTATGATAACGAGCTGAGTCGAACTAGTATTGTGTGTTTGTCGGGTTATGTCTGTCGTCCGTATAAATGCAGATTTTATTAGTGTTCTTCATTATCAAATCATCATTTATGATTTAATTAAAAAACATTTAACTTTGACTATTTTCTCAAATTTAAAAATAAAATAAAAATATTTTAAAATTAATTTAAACAAAAAAAATTAAATTAAATTGATGATAATAATTGATTAACTAATATTAAACAAAATCAATTAAAAAAAAAAAAAAGCATTTCTTCTTTTGTACACATTAAATTGCGTATTAAAATAATTAATTTACTGTAAATTATATATCAATAATTATATGAAATGAACACTTAATTTAATTTATATTAACTTCAACTAAACAGAATTATTAACATTAAATTATTTTTATTTTTATTTTTTTTATTGTGAATAATACCATTAATTAAATGTGAATTAATTTAAATTAAATTGAGTTATAAATTTTGTAATAAATTTGAAATTAATTAAGATAAAGTACTGAGTATAAACTGCATTTAAGAGTTTATAATTCAATTTGATTTTTAATCATAGCCAAAGTCAGTTAAAATCTGAAGACTTCGGATTTTCTTAAAGGGTTCCTGCGATTTTTGTTGTTTTTATATTCATTGTTTTGTACAAGACAAATTGCAAATAAAATATATATATTAAAAAAAAATAAAATAAATAAAAAATAAATATTTTTGAAAAAATAATACTACATGCATAAAAAAGTGTATATATCTAATCGTTAAAGCATGTTTAGTTGAAAAGTTTATATAAATAATGTCCACAGGAATATCCTCAACAGAAACTCTATTTATTCACAAGATATCGTAAGATCTATGCTGCCAGTTTCTGCTTGTCTGTCGCAATTCAAAGATATTTACGATAAACTCTTTTTGACTTTGAAGACTTCAGATCTTGCAAGCTTTGCTTCTTTCAATAGATATCTCTTCAAAATTAATTTTCCTATATCAAAGTCTGATAAATTTCCTATAGGTATTTTAGCCTCTTCACTTATTTCGCATATCGTTCTAATTTCCTTTTGAATTTCGCCCTTTCTCTTTTGGCATCCAGCGTTATCTCTGCTTTATTTCATTTCACATTTCGAGCAGTTTCTTAACCGCACTCAGCTTTCAGCTTTTGAATGCCATATCGACTCGCTATCGCCGGGCGCCCTGAGACGAGCTGAACTTTGTTCTCTTTACCCACGACTGTTTATCAATTGGCAGGCAAGCTGCGCCTCTTTTGTGGGCATCTCTCTTGCTGATATGTCCACTTCATTAAGTTGGCCAGGCAGGCACACAGCCAGCCGGCCGCCTGCCACTTCAAAGACGGGGCTCATATCTGTGGCCACTTTTCTGCTGACCGGCTTTCACAGTGTTTTGTAAGACCCGCACCTTGACAACAAAAGGCCGCTTTGAGGCGGGAAACAAGATGGTTGAGATGGACATGAACGGGCTAAATAATGGGCATGGGGCGCAAACCAATCAGCGGAACCCCTGACAAATAAAAACCAAAAAGGGTTACGGTTCACATGAACGAAGGCGGTGGACAAACATATTCCATCATAGCAACATTTTTTGGACAGTTAAGAAAACAGCTTGTATATCAATTGAAGCGCTGTTTTCTTTTCAAGGGGCACTTGAGTTTTTGCTATGTAGAGGGCATATATACCAACGCTGCCAGCAGCCCATCTCAATCTACCATTCGGCATATTCCATTTTCATTTTCATTTTCGTTTCTCCCTGCTACCGCTGTTGCTCTTGCTGTCCCGCTCGATCGGCCTCAAGTGCAATTTTCAATCATGCAATTTTTTGCCCTGCATTTGCTGGCAGTTGCAGCTGAGTCTCCGTTTTTCTCATTGTGCTCTCGTGCCATATGTGCCCATGTGTATGTCCTTGTCCTCTTCCTTTCTCTCTATGTATGTGTGTGTGTGTGTGTGTGTGCGTGTGTCAGCCGCTGTCATTCATTCAGGCGGCCGTCTGAAGGCTTTTCATTAAAAATCGTTTAATCCACGCTATCATTTTCCCGCTGCCTTTCTCTCGCTTCTTTTTTTATCGCTCTCGTCCTGCTGCTGCTGCTGCTGCTGCTGTCTCGTCCTGTTTGCCAATTGCTCATTGATGCAAACGTCATTTGATTGTCGTCATTGTTGCATTGACAACGACAACGCACAGGCGACGTCATCAGCAGCAGCAACAGCAGCAGCTAGCAGAGAAGCTGCTGCAGCAACAGAGGCAACATCAGCCCGTCAGCCGGATGTGGGCTCTTCAATTTGTTTTTCATGTTTCATATCCTGTTACGACCAACGTCCCCGCACATCCCTAGCCCCACAGTCGCCTTAATGCCAGCCCGACTGACATGTGCTCTGCGGTTGTGTGCACGGCGTACTTGAAAGTTTTTTAACGCTCGGTAATTATTGGATTTGCCACGGTCCGCCTAATTATGGTGCAGCACGTGGATGACACAAACGAAAGAGGGAGAGAGAGAGAGAGAGAGAGCGAGCGAGAGAGTGAGAAAGAGCGAGTGGGTGTGCGAGGCGTAGAAAGTCAGAGTGTGATGAAAGTGCGCAAACGTTGTCCTTGCATTAGCGCATCGTTGAACCGTGAAAATAATGGCCTCGCTCCGACTCCGACTCC
>NW_022045906.1:626986-638582 GCF_001654015.2 Drosophila navojoa
AAAAAAAAAAAAAAAAAAAAAAAAAAAAAAAAAAAAAAAAAAAAAAAAAAAAGTTTTTGTTATATTAAAAAAAATATATATATAACGTTAAGAAAAAAATATTTTTATATATTACATAAATATATTACAGAAAATATGGTAGTATTATTTCCATTTGAATTACAAGTAAAATCAAAATTAAACTGCATGGAAAATACAATAAAAATAAATAAATATTATTTATTAAAAATTAAATATAATGTACAATTTATATTATTATATTAAATATATATATATAAAATTATTAAAAACTAATAGTAATAAAAATGAAAGTAAATAAATAAATAAAATGTAAAGCATTTCCAGTCAAATAAAAAATATAAATATCACAGCTGAAGTCACTTCGCCCAACCCCTGCCACCTTCCTACATAAACTCCTCTCATCAACAGGCAGGCAGGCTCTCCATGCCCATATGCTATGAGCAACAAGACTCTGTGCAAATGCTCTCTTAACGCGGCGTGCCATTTGCCACAACGTTCCGTCTTATACGCAACGTTTCGGCATCGAAACGAAGCAGCAGCATAAAAAGAGCGCATTGAGCGAAGAGCACGAGAGCCAAAAGTCTGCGCTCTTTGGACTTACTCAAATTGAAGTAAATACAATGTAACGTTAAGGTGTTTGTTTTTTTTTTACAGGCTGAGGCAACAAAATGTAATCAATAATATTAAATATTTAATGTGGCGGGTGGAAAATGAAAAAATATTTATAAAGTATGGACTATGCAAAACTTTTACAGAAAAAAACAGTATTTTATTGCATTGACTTATAAAAATTTAATACAAACTGAAACAAAATTTGTATGTAATAATTTTTCATTTTTATAAATATAAACAAACGCCAGGTTTACCTGTGCTCTGGCACCTGGTAGCGTAGCGCCGCAAAGCTATGTACTCAACATCCACATACGTTCCACATGCAACAACTTTGCTTGCGCTCTTCGGTCTCTCTTGCGTGCTCTCTCTCTCTCTCTCTCTTTTTGTCTGTTCGTTGGCTTCGTTGAGTTGCGCTGTAAAAGAGTCGTATACAGGTGCACGCCAACAGCGACTACCTCGCTCTCGCGACTCTGGCACCTACAGAGCCGCCCGCCCACACACAAACACCCGCACACATACAATGACATGCTCTTCGTTTCGCTCTCTCTTTCTCTCTCTACCGTGCGCTCTGTGTTGGCAGCAGGAAACGTCGCAAGGAAATGCCAAAATGTTCAACGTCCATTCGTTTTCGCATGTGTGCGAGCAACTGTAACTGTATGTGTTTGTATGCGCGTGTGTGTGTGTGTGCGTGTGTGTGGATGACATTGCGGCGCTCGTTGGGGCAGCGCCAGTTGTCGGCTAACGGTAGTCGTTGCGAAACTTTTGCTGGAGTAACGTGTCGCGCAATTGAAATTGGCGGCGTTTTCATCGTCCAGCGCCAGCGTCGTCTCCAATTCGCGTGCTCGCGACTTTTTTAAAATCGTCTCCGTGTGTGTGTGTGACTGAGTCTCAGTGTATGTGTGTGTGAGTGAGTCTGAGTCCGAGTGTGTGTTTGTGTGTGTGTGTGTGGGGCTGCCAATTAGTGTGTTACATTTGTGCAACAGTCCCGTGTGTGTGCGTGTGCGTGTGCGCGTGCCCGTGTACGTGTGCGTGTGTGTGCCCCATGCTGCATGCGTGTGCGTGGGGCGCCGCAGTCGCGAGACCAGCTTCAAATTTATTAACATATTTCTAAAAGCAAAATGCAAATATCGAATAGCTCAACTAGTCAATAAATAAATATACCTACATACAAATATATATACAGATAAACCAATATATATATACATACATATACAGTGGAACCTTTCTCCTAGGTAAGCTTAACCCGTAAAACAAACTTCTAACGAGCTTTTAATTCACTTTGTCTTGCCCTCGTCCGCTCAAGTTTTATTTGTCCTTTATTTTCTGGGTTTTTTTTCGGTTTATTTATACTGGGGAAAACTTTATACGAAATTCAATTTTTGGCCAAGGCCCTGGATGAAAATGTCCAGCCATAGAAATTTCACCCACAACTCACGTTTATGGTCATTAAACTGAATTAGATCAAGTTAAACGATGTCTAATGTCAATTAGATTATGTGCAAATGAAAACACAAGGGTCGACTGCGACTATTTCTCCTATCAATTCAATTAATGGCAATAGCGAGATAAGAGTTGAAAAAAAAAGTGAAAATAATTGTATGTTTAATTTGCAGTTGAAGTTTGCGAGTGATAAAGACCTGCCTAACAATGCATTTATTGATCTGGTAATTCTTTGACATATGCATATAGTGGTAATGCTCTTAAGAATATATCTAGACCCTCTCTCTGAAACAAGCACACATTCCCTATCTCCTCGCGTAAATTCCATTTCACTTAAATTTAAAGTTATTTTCTTTAAATATTAGCTTTGAGCGATAAATTCGATATTATATTATCTTAAGCAAATTATCAAATCAATTATGCTTATCATTCACTTCAATGATGTAAATTATAAGTATATTGAATATATTTAATGTTCAATTAAATTTCATTTTGAGCAGAGGCAAACGTTTTATGCGAATACCAAGACTTGAGGCTATTGTGCTAATTACCAAAGATAATATTTATACTCATTTATGAATGAAACATTTAAAGCACTAGTTTTTGCTGCTCCAGAGATGAATTTGATACTGTTCGGCCCATGATAAATAAGATTTATCACAGGTTGCTTCTTCGAAAGAAAAAAACATTTATATTGATATATAGTATATATTTTAGGGGTATATATAAGTATATATTATATACCTCATAAATTTTAAAATTTTTCAATCTACAATTTAGCATTTTTTTATTTTTTTTTATTTCAACTCATATAACAAGTTTAATTCATTTTAGATATACAATGTATAGACATTTTTATATTATTAAAATAATCTCTATATATAACAAGTTAAATCTATGCGTAAGACAGGAACTTTTTTTTAGTCAATTTTGCCTATTTATTTTACGTACTTATATTTTTTTATTTATTTTTTTTAATAATTTATTTATTATTTATAGTGTAAAACCCTTAACATCATAATTTAGTACCTAAACAACACTCGAATTAATTAGAATAGTATTAATAGTGAATAAAACAAGTTAAAGTAACACTTAAAATTCACTAATACAGACAAAACTTGAACCATAAAAAGTTACAAAAGATTTTCGATTAACAATAAATAAAATCGCAAATGAGATGTTTTACAAGACAAATCAACTTAAGTCATCAACAACAAAAATATATATTTATTATGAAAATATCTGCGATATATATTAATAAATTTTCAGTATATATCTTCTATAATAAATAGCTGAAAACAAAATCATATTTATAGCAAATATATTCTTGTAACATAATGATGAAAACATTGTAATACGTGCCTAATAAATTAATTAACATATTTATGCTGACAGCCGCATGGAAGATCATTCAAGATTAGTTTTATTAGCTATGTCTACGCCGTGCGCTGTAGCTAATCCGAACAGCTCACAAATTTAATGAGCTCTATTCAGCAGCGATATTTCCCCTGCAAATCGACCTTCGCAACATGCTAATTAATGGCTAAGAAACAAACCAAAAACTTTGACAAATATGAAATGACAAAATTCAATGAACAGCTGAAAAAAAAAAAACAGCTGTAAAGTTTA
Source organism: Drosophila navojoa (assembly GCF_001654015.2). Next base: position 630,689 of record NW_022045906.1, read on the forward strand.
CAGTCCACAAGAAAAATGTTGACCCAAGTAAATTAGCGTGAAAATTCCTGAACAAAAAAAAATATATATATATATATATGTAGTTGATTATGAATGCTAAGAGGCAAGTTGTAGAAGCAATACCAGAGTTAGCTGGCAACGGAGTGCGTGGGAAAACGTGTCACACGGCAAGCTGGGAAAATTGTGGCAAGGTCGGCAGCAGACGGCGACACGCCCCAAACTCACGTGTAGCGCAGGGCGAAATGCAGTTGGCTTTACTTTTTTTTTTTTTAATTAAAAAGAGCAAAAGTGACTTTTGAAATGGTCAAGAGATAAAACTGCAATAACTATAAAGAGCAGTTTAAAACGGAATTGACGATCGACAGTTGGGTTGGGTTGGCTTGGCTTGGCTTGGCTTGAGTTGGGTGGTTTGGGTGGTTGGCTAGCAAGAAGTCATGGCATTCTGTGTGGGGGACGCACACGCGTCAATTTGTTAAGCGGGTCACGTACGAGCCAACCCTATTGGCCAACCCAAGTGCCACACAGGCCTCTTCCGTTCGACGTTTTCTCTATCTATGTGCGAGTTTGTGTATGTGTGTGTGTGTTGTCATCAACACGAATATAAAAATCGAGAATTAAACTCGATGAAAATGGCAACAACTTTTGCTGCCCCACTCAAACAAGGCCCCATACGACTGGCGTGGCTTCTGTTGCTTCTGTGCTCCACAAATCGATTTCAATAAAGTTGAATTTCGTTGTTTTTCTTCGTTTTTTTTCTCGTTTTTATATCGTCTTTATGGGCATTGGCTTTAAAGGCCGCTGCCAAATGACGCAACAAATTAAATGTCAATAATTTAAAATAATTACCGAAAAAATACAAAAGCGATATCAACGCAAGTAAATAAAATAACGTTTAACAGCAAATCCCAAGGCCAAATAAATTTTTAAACGATTTTTATGGCTTTTTAATCTAATTAAATTGCCATAAAAAAGTACGCATAGACAAGAAAAACTGAGCTGAGAATTGGCTAAATAAAAGTAAATCAATAGCAGCATAATTTAAAATTAATAAATGCACTTTAAAGTCGCATAAGAAAGAGCATAAAACAAATAAACAGACAAAATGTGATGGGAACTTTCACTGCGACTGCGATTGCGACTGCGACTGCACTTCATAATTGTCAAGGGGTTAATGGCTGCGTGCCCATGACATGAAAGGGTTGCGCCTTGGCGGCTCGGGCTCGCCGCACTAATGACCTGCATTTTGCATGTGGGCAGCGAACCATTTGAAATGGGCGCAGCCTGAGCCCATTTAAAGGGTGGCAGTGGAAGGGTTTGAAGAAGCAGCTTGGGAAATACGTGCATATCTATCTGCAAAAGGGCTGTAGCATGCCTCAGTTCAAATAACAGAATTTAGCTAATAATTATTTGATTTATTGCAATCAAAAGTCTCTAGAAGAGTGTTCAATTTAAAATTATTTTATACCCATACGAAATATAAATTATTTTTATATATTGTAAATAAAGAAGATACAAATTTTTAATGAATATAAGTATGTCTCCTCTTTAATAAAAAGATGTAGGAGAATAATGTAACGCAGTAGAGGAGAAAAATTTCCAACAGACTTTTAGGGCTGTACTGAAAACATCTGTAGATAAAAGTCAGCACAACTTTTCTATAAGTATTAGATGAAATACCCATTGAAGGTGTGGCACACTCGAAATTGGGGATTGTGTAATAAGCGTTGCTATATTTGGACCATGAACGACTTTGATGTAAATGAATGTGACATGTTCTCATTTATTTATATCTATAAAGTAGTTGACAACTTCAATCCCAATACGAAGATATAATACAATATATATTATAATGAAATATAATATAATTAATAATATTATAATGAAACTTCTACCCCAAATATATAAAAATATTAGTTAAATATTTGTCTTTAATATTTATAAACAGAATTAAACTAAATGAAACTGTGTTCACGCAACTCCTCTCTGTATGGCCATGGCACAGCTCTTGGCACTTGTTTGCCTACAATTTGATGGCCATTACAGTAACCGCAGTGTGCGGTGCTGGGGGCTGAATCACAGCGATTCCCTGGTCATCCTTATAGTCCGCATAGGGCGCTGACAGCACACAATCCATGCTCAGGGCAGCCATCACACGAGTGGAGTAGAGGCTGGTGCAGGTGGTGAATAGTAGGGGTAATCCCTTGGCGCGACCCAACTCCATTAGGGCACTGACAAGCCGCCGACCCAGGCCCTGGCGTCGCACTGCCGCATCCACTGCCAGAATGCTCAAGTACAGGGAATCGGCGACGTTGTACTGCTCAAAGATTCGCGCTCTGCGCTCCACATCGGAGAGGAAGTAATGAACGTGTTCAATTAGCTGCTGCGGCTTCTGCTCATTTACGTCGAGCCAATTCTGTTCCAGATCGTTGGGCCGCAGAATGCCAGCGAAAGCCACGCCCACAATGCGCTCCCCATCGAGGGCAGCGAGTGAAGTGCCCTGACGTATTAGCGATAGCCGATACTCTCGTCTCTTTGGATCATCGTAAGCCACCGGCTCAGCACCTGGTGTCTGCATCAGCGGCTCTTGGCCATAGAAATGATCGCGCAAGAAACGAGTTGCCTCCTCGATATCAATCTCTTTCATTAATCGAACGATCACCATGATCTTCATTCACTAACTGAATGAATTCGTTAAGCACTAAACGAGCTTTTCTATTGGCCTTATCGCCGAGAGCTTTCGCTCTGGAAATATTTCATTAATCGTGCTGATAAACAATTGTTAGTGTCGTCATTTTGACAAATTATTGGGAATAACAATAATATTTAGTGGTATATTAATTATTTCAATACTATTTATTTAATTCAATTGATAATTCTAAGCCTTGAAAACGAGAACCATTTGATAGAAGCTGTAGAATCTATAAGTGTAGAAAATATTACTTGAAGAACTAATCGTGAAATCGCTTGCTATTTATTTATTTTATTTATTTTTCAAGCAAACCGTGCGTAATATTTATGTGTTATCATTAACAAAGCTAAACAGAATAAATGTGCGAAAGCAAAGTTGTGATGACAATTCCTCTAAGATTTTTATTATCATGCTTACACTGCTCTAATAAAAATTGATTTGAAGTGTCTACTTTTTTATACCCTGAACCCATTGACAATGGGAAAACAGGGTATAATGGTTTTGTGACAAGTATGTAACAGGCAGAAGGAATAATCGCAGACCCCTTAAAGTAGATATATTCTTGATCAGGACGACGACCTGAATCGATATAGCCCTGTTCATCTGCCCCTCCGTCCGTATGAACGTCTAGATCTCTGAAGTTGTAAGAGCTAGAGATCTGAAATTTTGCATGCATACTCGTGTATACCTTACAAGCTTATCATATTTTTTTCAATATGTCATCCGACACAATTTTTATCCATAATAATCGAAAAATTGATGTTTTCAGCCTCATTTGAATTCTATTAGACCTGACTTCAGATTCATTTAATATGATATCGATTAGATATATATCGATATTTAAATTGATAGAATCGATATTTATAGATAGAAGAAGACAGGAGCTTAGATATTCATTAATAAACATATCTATGTTTCATCTTTGAAGTGTTGGATTCCTCTTCCACTCCTTTCTTAGAAATTCGCACGAATTATAAATTTAATATTTGCTTAAGCAATATTTTAAATATTTGCTTAAGCAAGTCTATCTAAGAGATATATTCAATGAAGCTCCCATAGTAATGCGATATTTCACAGTATTTCCTAGTCGAGCACATTATGATTATTTTCTGATTTCACAAACGTTTGGCTCTGATTGCTCTTATCAATAAAAGCTCGTGAGCTATATACATCACGTTTTCAAGAATATGCGAAATCATACCACACAGTGTGAATTTAATTATGGACTCAGCAAATTATTAAAAATATAGAATTTTAATCAAATCAAATTAAACTTATAGAGTCAGCTAGTGTCCAACTAAAAAAATGTCTTATACAGCCCCGGACTATACAAGGGCATTTCCTGCAGCTTAATGGCCATCACACTCGCCTCGGTGTGCGGCTCTGGCGGCCGAATAACCGCGTTGCCATCCTCATCCTTGTAGTCCGCATAGAGCTCCGAGTGCACGCACTCCATGCCCAAGGAGGCCATCAGGCGCGTCGAGTACTGGCCCGTGCAGGTGGCCACCATCAGGGGATAGCCCCTGGTGCGGCCCAGCTCCATGAGCGTAACGACTAGCCGTCGAGCCAGCCCCTGACGTCGCATCGTTGAGTCGACCGCCAATGTCTTTAGATAGAGAGCATCTGTGACGTCATAGTGCTCAAAGAACTGAGCGTGTTTCTTGATATTGCACAGAAAATAATGAATATGCTCAATCAAGAGCTGCGGCTTGCGCTCATTGACCTCCCGCCAGTTGAGCTCCAGATCGCTGGGGCGCATGACACCAGCAAAGGCGACACCCACAATCCGACCCTCTCGACTCTGATCGACGGCAACCAGAGAGGTGCCTTGGCGCACCAGCGACAGCCGATACTCGCGCTTCTTTGGATCGTCATAGATCAACGGATGATTGCCGGGCGTCAGCATGAGCGGCTCGTGGCCATAGAAATGATCGCGCACAAAGAGGCTGGCCTCATCGATATCATCGATTTTCATTTCCCGCACAATCGTTGTCATCTTGCCAGCTGTGAAAACCAACTGCAGTTCTCTCTCCATTTACAGTTTTATGACAACTATTCAAGTGGGCTTATCTCACCAACTAATAAAATCTAATTACCTGTACTTGAATTTAAGTTTGCAAACTCTAAACATATTCAGGTTCTTACATTGCAGAGATAGCGCCACTTAACTGATAAAACAGCAGACGAAAGCAGGTTAACGTTACGCGGAGTCGACTTGCATATACCCTATAATTTAATGAGCTGATATATATATTTTCATATAAGTGGAATCTCATCTCATATACTTAATCTCGATTATCATTATATTATCTGTCTTATAAGATTTTACTCAAGTTTTGATGTCCCTAGCTTTGTTAAGGACTAAAATCGTTATCGTAAATCGTTTATAAAATTATATCGCCTATATCTTTAGACCTGGAGTTTCAAAATTTTAAATACGGATTTGTATATATTTTATAGAATTTTGATGTTAGTCATAATCCGCCCCACCTTCTCAGAAAATTGTCAAATAAAACTGGCTATATATGTTATCATATATCTTATGTTTTAATCAAATTTTGATCTCTATGATTACCTTAATTTTCCAATAATAAATTGTTAATGATTTTCTATACATATATACCCTAATATACCCTACAATTCTAATACCATTACACTGGCCTTTGTGTGTGGCGCTGATGGCTTAAATACTACATTGCCAGCGTCATCTTTGAAGTCGCAATAGTTTTCCGAGTGCACACACTCCATGCCGAGCGACGCCATTAGCTTTGTCGAGTAGCAACCGGTACAGGTTGCAACCAATAGTGCGAACCCCTTGGCTCGACCGACATCGATCAAGGCCGTCACCAGCTGTCGTCCCAAGCCCTGGCGTTGCATCGTGGCGTCCACGACGAGAACCTTCAAGTAAAGACATTCCGGGACATTGTAACGCTGAAAGAACTGGGCATTTCTCTTGATGTTGATCAGAAAGTATGCAATGTGTTCCATATATTTCGTTCGTTTCTTGTCCTTCAGCTCATTCCAACTGTGCTCCAATTCATTTGCGCTCAGCACACCAGCATATGACACGCCCACAATGCGATCAGCGCCCTCACTGCGATCGATAATAACCAAGGAGAGACCTTCTCGTACAGCCGACTCATCCAAACTGGCATTCAATCGCTCACATTTGCCATATGACTCCAAGAGCGGTTCGTGTTTCATGAAATGTTCCCGAAATACCCGATTCGCTTCATCGATATCGTTTACAGTTAATTCGCGCACAATCGTTGTCATGTTGCGAGCTTCACTCTCAAACTGAGCGTTACAAAGCTTTTGTCTATAATATTCTCTCTTATTGTAAGCAGCTGAAGAAACTGCGAATGAGCTTACAAGAAAGCTAAAGATAACGTTAACTTAAGGCGACAGAGATGCTCTATAAGTGTTTTAATCTGTGAGTCTTTTGTTGAGAGATGATATAAGTATTTATATATGTATATGTTTTGCATATACATATATTTGTATATATATCAGAAACTGGTTTCTCTGTGACTCGCATATTTCGTTGAGCTTAAATTAAATGATTGATCAACTGAAACTCAGAAATAGTTCAACAGCTGAATTTATTTTAAACGATGATTGATAGCTGATAAAATTCATCAACTAAAGTCTGCTTCAGTAGCGGAAAATCTACAATAATCCATATTTAAATAACGATTCTATATATGGCATATAAGATTCTACATTAAAGAATTTAGTAAGTTTTCGTGTATTTTTTGCTTATAACAATGACTGGCAAAATTGAACTACTTGCTGTGCTAGCGCAACGCCTCTACACTTGGTAAAAAAAAACATAAACAAAAGCCGTAAAGACAAAACGTTTTGTTGTCAACATGGTTAGTTTTAGATAACAAAAAATTAAAAAAAAAAAAAAATAATAATAGTAATAATAATCAAGCAACTGCTTATCAGTTCCCAATTTAAGTATGGCCATGATAATAAAATTTTTATTATAAAGAAGCATAATTGCAGCTTACCTTCTAAAAAATAAATAAATAAAAAAATGTGTAGAATAAAAAATGTTGGTTGAAATTAGCTAAGGCAAAACACTCAGCTCACATTTCTTCTTATCATGTCCAAATAAAAATAAATATTCAAAGAGTATTCTCGTTTCTAATGCTCAAAGCAATTTTTTTTATTATTAATTAATAGTTTGATTTAATCATCTATTACACACTAAGTTCACTGATAGTTAAACCTAATAAACCTGTAGCATATATCTAGCAACAATTTATACAACAATTATGTATAGTCATGGTATGTGCTTTTTAGAGTTTTATCGCCATGATACGTAGGTGTGTATGTGGTGCGGGTGGATTGAACACAACTTGCCCGTTGTCGTCCTTGTAGTCCGCATAGGCCTTCTCGTAGACGCACTCCATGCCCAGGGCCTGCTTCTGGCGTGCCGAATAGAAGCTGGTGCAGTAGGCCACCATCAGGGGGTAGCCCTTAGAGCGGCCCACTTCCATGAGAGCGGCAGCCAGACGTGCGCCCAGTCCTTTGCCACGCATTGTGGCATCCACATTCGTTATGTGGGAGTAGAGCAGCTTGGAGATATTGTAACGCTTGAAGAGATTGACTTCGGTTTCCACTTTGGACAGAAACACCATAATGCGTCCCCATGTATTGGGCTCCATGGCGGCGGCTTCTTCGCGATGCTTATCCAAATCGCTGGGCACCTGGGGACCGGCCAGCACCAAGCCCACAATGCGTCCATCATTGTTTTCGTCCAGAGCCAAGAGGCAGGTGCCCTGCTCTATCATGGAAATGTGATATTCGTCGTTCTCTTTCTCATGGCATCTTTGCACATTCTCCCCCGAAGACGCGCACAACGGTTCGCCGTTATAGAAATTGTTGCCCATAAAAAGCTTGACGTTCTGATAGTCCGACACCTCCATAATGCGGATGAGAATGCCGTCTTTTGTGCCCAGCGCGCTTGTCATGTTTCGTATTTAGATTTTTACACAGAACTGCCTCAAGTTTTCGCCTAGCGCAACTATATATACGAGGTCTAATTGAGCTCTTATCAGTATAAAGCGTGTGTATATAGTATATATAGTATTTTGCTATTGTTGCATGTATTATCACTTTTTGACAAACACTCTAGAGTATTCAATTCGAGTATTTGCTGGGCAGAGCACTTATCAATGAGTGTGAAATTAATTT
>NW_022045906.1:638592-648949 GCF_001654015.2 Drosophila navojoa
AAATTTTTCTGTCCTGAATCCCTATCACTAATCCTTAAATAACATTAACTCTAATAAAATCACAAAAGCCCATCTAGAAACGATGTACATATAGCTCTTAAATTGCATTTCGAGCAGCCTTTTCTGCAGCTAGCTGCCTCACTCTGTGCCTGCGTCAAAAATCCAAAAATTAGAAACGCTTTAAGCAGCCACAATAACAGAGAGCAACAGACAACCAAGAAAACACTGAACTGTTTCAGTGGGTGGGAGGAGCTCTGTGTGTGTGCCGTCGTTGGGTCTGGACGAATGTCGGCAAATTCCCAAACTGGCCAAAAACCAACATAATTTACATGTCTGCTGGATAACTTCGACAGAGAGAAACAGTGCGATGTGTTAATAAAGGGGCGGCGGGGGGAGTGGCTCCAGGGGGTAAATGGGGGAGCACAGTCTGGACCTGGACAGTCGGTACAACCCAAACAGTCTGCTGGTCATGTTATGCCAGACAAGTTACAGTTGTTGTTGTTGTTGTTGCTGTTGCTGCTGCAGCCGTTTGTTGCTCTTGTTGCATGCTTGGCTCGTCCTCAGGTGCTTAAAGACCCCGAAACTGACTCTCTTCAATTGGCCCGTCGCAAGTTTATCAAAGTTAATCAAAAATTAAGTAGTCGAGAGATTTTCATGCGCTGCTGATTGAAATAAATTGTGTTGGGCGATTTTAAATTAATTTTTATTAGCTCGCACTTTGACATTGTTCAAAGAAAAACGGGAAAAAAAAGAGTTAGCTATACATACATCATAAAAATGTGATATGCTAAAGCCGCAGGAGTTGCACCGCCTGTGACGCCCACACGGGCCACGCCCAGTATGCAACGCGCTGTTGCATACTTTTAGGTGGCATGCACAAGGCAAAAATTTTACCTCAAATATTTGCACAAGTTGCATTTTTGATTTATGTTCATGCAACGTGACCCAAATTGTTGCAGGTTGCACAACTAATTAAAAGTGAAAAGTTGACAACATTCTCCAGTAAAAATTTCTATCAAGTATACATGTATAAAAATCTCATTCTCTCTCTCTCTCTCTCTCTCTCTTTGTGTATATATGTATAGGTATATAGCATAAAGCTCATACTTTTGTTATTTTTTCCCATAGCCCGATAATTTATGGCGCACATTTGCTGAAAAAGTTGCGACCACAGCAGAAAATTATTAATGAAAATTCAATCAAAGTTTGCGCGCGGCATATGCTCTATATATAGTACATTATACTTGCAACACACGCGCATATCATATACGCCCCGAGCTGTGGCACATCGGCGACCTCGAGTCCGCCCGACCGTCCGACCGTCCGCCCGCACTTGTATCATTCATTGCCTTGGTGACCCTAATGAAGATTAATTCAGACCAAGTGTCGCCCAGCGCTGCTGTGCTCTTGCTTCTTCTTCATCTTCGAAATGAAAAGAAATAAAAATTCTAGTCTAGATGACACTCTAACGAAGACCGAAGAGCACCAGCAACGATCCCAAATGTGAAACGACTTGCCCACTACTGATTAGGTTGACAACAATGCCTTGAGCCAAGCAAACAATTTAATCAAATCATTTTCATTGATTAAGATTTCTATCGTGATACTGGAACAACCATAAACCCTATAGAACGGCTGAAATGTGAATGTGGGCAGTGCATGAATAATGAATACACTATTTAGAAGAGGGTTTTGACGAAATTATGAATAAAGTAATATGACAAAAATACAAAAGTTCTGTATTTTAATAAAGTCGAAAAATTATTATGAATATTTAAAATTACTTAAAAATCTTATTTTTATTTACTTATTTATTTATTTTAATTTTTTTCTTATTTAAAAACTTTAACTTTTTGTTTTTATGAAAAAATTAATGTGTATAAAAAAAAATTGATATAAAAATTAAAATATAAACACAAACTTACGGGAATTAATATTGCCTTCAAAAAATTCTAGAGGGAAATTAAATTAATTAATTTCAGCTAAAAATACTTCATATCCTTTTTTTTTTTAATCAGTAATAAAAAAAAAATGTATTTTTATAAATAATTTCACATATATTATATGCATGTTTGTTTTCTTGTTTTCAGCTGTAGATATATATATTCTTTTTTTTTTCAAATTAATACAAATAAATATAAATATAATTAAAATAAATATAAAAATAATAATATATATATAAAATAAAATAAATAACAATAAGTTAAATGAACCACAAAAGAAAAAGTAAATTTTCAATTCTTAAAATTTCAACAAATAAAAAAGTATATTGATTGAGAAATCAAATATGATGTAAAAATATAAATTTAGATATTCAAATTCTTCTATATATTTTTCAACAATACACTGCAATAACTTAAGTTAATTGTGTCGCAACTTTTGAACTTTACGCAGTGAAACTAAATACTTTACACAAGAAGTTCATCAGGCAAATGTGAGGGGGAACATTTGCCACTTGTGCCACTTGATTTCGATGATATGGCTGGTAATTAATTTATTAAACTATTTTCTGATGCGACGTTGGAAGCAGTCGCCGCGGGGTATCAAAATCTTCAGCCTCGATTTTGTATCTCTCAGCCAGGGGGTCTCACTAATTAGTAAAGAAAAACTCGACCCATTGAAATAGGCAGAGCGAAGCAAGTGTACGGAGAGACTCTAGCCAGAGGGTCTCTCTCCGCCTCTGTCACTGTGTCTAGGGTCTGGGTCTGGTCTGCCTACACAATGTGTAACGCATTATTATAATGCCAGCTGCCTACTGACTAACTAAATTCAATTCAATTCGTTTATCTGATTTTCTTTCAAGTGGTCAGTGGCTTCGTTGCCGACTCGCTCTTTATAATTTTTTCTCTTTTTGTATGAATATTTATATGATACAAACAAAAAAAAAAGGAAAAAATTACGCTGTGAGTCTGTGTGGGGCATTCATTATTTATGTTTATTTTTGTATTTTCTTTTATTTTAAATAAACAGTTTCTTCCAGTTTGTTTATTTACTTTGCATTTTTCAGCGATTATTTTGAGTGGCAAATTAATTTGATAAAAGTGCGTTGCGAAGTGCTCAAACATAAATAAAAGCGCTCACTAGTCTAATTAATTCCATAATTTAAAGAAAGAAAGAAATATTACTAAAATTTTATGCTTAGAGAGTTGCTAAATCCAGTTTTATTTTATCATTTGATAGAAATTGTAATAGCATTAAAAGACTTCAACTTGATTTTGTATTATTGTCAGCGTATATATAATATTTTCCTAAAATATAGCGATATGAATACTTTAAATATTTACAAAACTTTTTCAGCCAAACTTTGTAAATTGATATTATAAACTTTGGGAAAGTATTTTTAAATATTTATCGAGCACATTCAAACTGTTGCTCCGACTGGAATTGTCAATTAAAAATTTGAATAATTTAGTTGCCCGCTCTCAAAGCTTATTTATTTCGGAGCCGAAGCCCACAAATACCCATGTCAAAATCCATATCTACTTTGGGTTCTCTTATAACATTTTTATGTGCTACAAGAACTGCAGACACGATACTAAAACTGCGCAGCTTCTATATTGGACAAGAGCTGCAGAGCCCCAACTCTGCTTGCATATAAATTTGTAAATCGATTTTGAAAACTAACAAAACAAACTTGCTAAAATTCAAAAAGACAAGACACAAAGAGAGAGACGAGACGAGATGAGACGAGAAAGAGCCGTAAACACAGGCGAAGGCAAAACTAAACGATATTAATAAACAAAAATGATTTATGTGTCTGCAGCGTTCAAGCATGGAGGCTGGGAACTGACCACTGAGCGCTGAGAGAATTGTGAACTATCTGCAACAGTGTCCGACTGTGGTCAGTAACAACAGAACAAAAAAACAAAAACTGTAGCAGAGCAGTTGCTTGTCCAGCCAGACGGTCAGCCGGACGGCCATCCAGCCAGTTGTTGTTATCTCGAGCCGTTAATCTAATCAATTGAGCGCTGGGCCTCAAGAACAATAACAGAACGAGACCGAGCCGGCCAAGCAGCACCCTCATAAACAAGGCGGTGCGGCGCCTGCGCAACAGGTAGAGGCTAAAATATATGTACGAAAAAAAACAACCAAAAACAAAAATGGAAAAGACCTTTTCAGCAATTTGGCCCGAAACTCGATGGCTCTTGGCAAATGTTGATGATGGCAATGCTACACGGGCGTGTGCATGACAAATGTTCTTTGATTTATTGTCAGCTTCAAGTGGACGCAGCCAATGTGCGCGCCTTAACTTTGTCAACATTGGCTAGTAGTAGTTGGTCACGTTCCTGGTGCGGCACTTCATAGACCGTTCGCTTCGTTCAGAGGAACGGTTCGCAGGCAAAGGCAACGGCTCAGGCACAGTGACACCACCTGCTGTGCGCATGCTGCAAACATTTTAAAAATAGCACACCAAATGCGCCACAGCGCACATCAAAGTATAAAATGCGCCAAACATTGTTCGATTTTTCCAGCTTCAGCTTTATATACACATATATTATCAATATCTATGTATGTGGTACACTTTTATACTCATTCACAAAATTGGAATGGGCATATTGGTTATGTGCGATTCGTCCGCATGGCCGATGCAATCAAAGACTTGAATTTTATATATTGTGAATTTGAAGCTTGCATTATAAAGTATCAATACTATGTCGATCTAGGTTTGTGGAAAATTGGAAAATTCATTTCCTCATTCAGAAACTATGGAAGCGCTAGAAAGCTAAAAGTTCCAAAAGATATGATGAACATATTTACGCCTGTCGGGGCAAATCGGGATATCTGTATCCTCTACAGTCTTAGATCTAGAGACTTGAAAAAAAAAGCTGGCATCCTCTATTGATTTGCACATAAATAATAATATATTAATTAATTAACGGTGTGGCAGCGTTTGGGTCATTAATGAGTATTATGCAGTCGGTAATGCCCGACTGCAACGTTCTCACTTGCTTTTTGGTATTTTTTGCTTGTAATCGGAGCTGGCTACAAAGCGCAGGAACAGACCAAATACATTGCTTCCGCCGTTGAGCGCTGATTTCACATACATGTAAAAATATATATGTATGTATATATTTTATTTTATTGTATTTTATTTTATTTTTTTTGTATTCCTCCCAATATTTTTTGCCGCCCGTTTTCTGTTGCAGGTGTCGCCTGCATGCACACTTGACATAATGTTGTTGCCAGTTGGCGGCACATTTCATTTCATTTCGGAATTTATTGTTCGCCCTCGGTGATTTCTATATAATTTTATTGCCATTGTGTGGGCGCGCATTCGATTATAGTTTTTCTTGTGTTTTTATTTTTTTTAAATATTTTTGTTTGTTTTGTTCTTATTTATGATAATCGCATTGCGAAATGAAAGAGTTGGGCTATGCATAAATGTCTGTGATAGTACTGAATAAGTGATGTATACGTATATTATAGCTTTATAATATTATTTTCATATCGAATATATAAACATATATACTTTTAAGCTGTTATACATTGAATAAATTATTCATCATTTTTATATGTAAGCTAAGGAATATATTTATGCATTTAATTATTTATTTATTATTTTATAACTAATTTAATATTTATCAATCACTGTTTAATACATAACTTGAAATAATTCTCAACCATTTAATTAATTAATTTAATTGGACAATTAATAATTAATACAAAAATATATTTAATACAGACCTAAAAAAATTAAAATAATTTGAAATTATTGTAAATTTTGGTTTATTAATTTTTGTAATAAAAAATGATTGCCAAATTTGATTTTGATATAGACTTAAAAAAAAATTTAATTTGATATATATATTATATTAATTATAAATAAATATAAATTAAATTACTTTCTTTCCATTAGGCTTAAAATTGTATTTTATATTTTTAAATATATTTTTTTTTATGACTTCACTTCAATCTCATTTCATATAGAACTTCCCTACCAGGCTTAAATAACTAAAATGCATAATCACAATCAAACTACTATATGATTTCCTTGAGCAATCACAGCTGTTATAAATGGCAAAGAAAACGTCCATAAATATGAAAGACTTATAAATACATTTAATAGCTCAAACTATGGCATTCAGCGCTCAATCAACAGTCTATCGGGCGCATCAATCAGGCAAATAGTGGAGTGAAGCAAAATCGGAAAATCTCAGCTAGAGCGATATAGAACAGCAATAAAGCAAAAGCACTAAACAGAGTCAACATAACCTCAATTTGCTTATAGTGGCATAAACTTGGCCAGCTAAATACAATATAATATGGCCAGCAATCGAGAGACAAAGAGCGAGAGCGGGAGCGGAGACAGAGTGAAAGAGAGAGACAGTTAGAAACTAATCAAGCTGAACTACAATAAGGACGTTGAGCAACAGCAACAACAACTTGGACATAATAAATAGAAAAATAGAAAATTATGATGGAAAATTATGACTTAAGTTGGCGACGTTGTCGACGACGAAGCTAACGTGAACGAAAGTCATTTGTAAAACAGACAACAGCAACAACAACAACTTCAAAATGTTCGCTATGGTCAGTTGTGGTCATTAAGGCTGCAAAGTTGTTGCTTTTAGCGGTTTTTCTTTTCTTTTTTATTTTTGTTGTGTCCTCATATTAATAATAAATATTTATTCAACATTTGCCGTTGTTCCTCCTGACAAGCACGCAGCCATCGAAAATGTGCGAAATTTAACGGGCACGCAAATTGTTAATATTTCATCAGCCAGACAGTGGAGACACCATCAAGATGGCTTAGACTATTAAACAGATAGTACCGTAACGATTGGCAAGGCGAAAAAAGGCCTAAGCTGCAAATACATAATGCATATGGCTATGAGGCAATTCCCTTACAATCAGCCAAGTGACAATAAGGCTTTTCTTTATGACTAAAGTTGTATAAATTATCTTGGCAGTTGACATTTTCGTATATTAAAAAAATATATAAAATAAAATATATATATAAATCAAAATATAAAATAAATAAATATGTATAAATAAAAAAAAATTAAAATATATATATAGATTCATATATAATTATTTTATGTTATATCAATTGACATATGCTATTATATTTCTACTAGTCATCCTATAAGAGAAAAGCCCCATTTACAATAAATAAAATATATATATGTATATATTTTAAAAGTATGACAATTGGTTAACTATGTAGTAAGCATTGCTCCATAGAAAATTTAGGCAATCTCTAACAAACTGTATTTGGGAATATGCTCTATTGGAACTATTTGAGGTGGTATAATATATATTTAAATATTAATATAAATATATAAAAATCAATGAAGTGCTTTTCAATTGCTTATGAATCTTTAATTTATCATTAAACATATTTTTCGTATAGTATAATACTATTAATATATTAAAATATAATAATAATAATTGTTAAGCAATTGATAAACATGATTATGTTTCATATAGGTTTATTTCTATTTAAATATATATTTTTTAATATGTAAAATATACTAACATATATTCATATTAATATTTTGTAACTTCTTTAACTTTATGAGCAATCAAACTGATAATTTACATTGCTCATAATTAAGATAATAGTAATAAATATTACTATTATCACCATTATTATTATATCCCTTTGCACACCAACACATGTTGGATCCCAAGCCCTCGTGCTTCTTTCAAGTTGAAAACTTCGCCGCGTCTCAGCGATTCAGCAACAGAAATAAAGAAGTGAAGTCAGAACACAATTCCCTCTGTTTTGCAGAGGGCCCGTACTCAAATCCGAAACGGCAATGCCGACCCAATGGGAGAAATGGGATTTTCAAACATATCGCATATACAAAATGCAAACATGTCTGGCAAACACAAATCCCATAAATGTTTTGTGTATGTCAGTGTGTGCGTGTGTGTGTGTGTCTGCGTCTCCGCCTCCCTTTTCGTGGCGGTTCTTTGGCATAGTGATAAAAACTTGCAAAAAATATTTTCATATGTGAAAATGTGTAAAGTGTAAAAGTTTCTAACGCGTTCGCTCTGTCCGCCTCCTTCTCTTTTATTTTTTTGGTTTTTCCTATTTCCACATTGTTTGTGCTTTGTGTATTTCTGTTTGCAATGTCTGACTGTCCCAATGTCTGTATGTCTGCGTGTCTGTCTATCTCTCTGTCGCTGTGTGAGCATCAGGTGCTGTGGCAAAAGAAATTACAACAAATCCATTTGTGAAATTGCAAACCGAGACAAACCACGACCACGACCGAGATGATGATGATGCCTCCACCAGCAGCGCTTATCCGGTTGCCTTTGATGCTGCACTATGTCTGTGTGTGTCTTCTTTCCTCTTTTTTCATCTAATTTTTGGCTGCTCTTTTGCCTGGCCCTGACAGCACTTGCTAGAGCACTTTAAGAGCCGTAGACGCTGCCACGTCGGCCTCGGTGCTAACCAATTACATGGCTGGCCAGGGCTTCTCCTGTCATTATGCACTCAAAAATCAAGATGGAAGGCACTCGCTGCCTGTCATTTGCCTGGCCAAACATTCATCTTACTAAAGTTGGCCAGTCAGCACAGTCCAGCAATGCCCTTAAAAACCAACCGAACCTAGCCTAGCTGAGCCTTCTCCTTATGCCTAGCCAAGCCAAGCCACGCCAAGCTGAGCCGAGCCGAGCCGAGTCGAGCCATGCCAAGCCAAGCACAGCGACAAGACATTCATCAATTTGTTAAGCGAAGCCGAGCAAAAAAGCGAAATTGAAACGAACATTTTTCGTGCTGCCGTTGCAGCTGGCATATAAATTTGCAAAACTAAGTGCACTGCCTGCTGCTAGGCTTCCAGCCAGGCCAGCCATCCAGCTAGCCAGCCAGCCAGCTAGCGCCCGATAGAACAGCAAACTACACACGTCAAATTTCAAACAAGTTCGGCCGCCGCAGGACATGCAACAAAACGACAGTAACCAGCAGCCGGCAACCGGCAGCAGCCAGCAACGACCGTGCCGTATCCGTGTAGAGCTCAGGCTGCTTTAAAAAATATATATATATGAGGAAAAAAAGGAGAAACTCTGCCAAAGGAGTTTTGTAGACTGCTAGACTAGCTAGCTATATGGGTTTGTAGCCAGGTGGGCTGCCAATATTTTTCCTATTTTTCTCACTCTCTCTCTCTCTCTCTCACTCACTCTGTCTCCGTCTTTCGCCATTTTGTTTTTGTAAGCGTGCTCTGGCTGCTTGCTCGTTGCATTGCGAAGCGGAGCCCCAATGAAATGGCCAACAACTGAGCTATAGGAATTTGAGCCATGCATAGTTGGGAAGCTACTGTTGGCAGTTACGAGCCCAACAACGACTGCTACAACTCGTGATTGTCTGAGGAAAACTTTGGGCCAGGCTACAAAATATGCCTCAGCTTTAACGCTTTTTAACTAAGTCTGCAAAGTTTTGCGGCATAACAGACAGACAGACAGATGAGTGCATGAAAACAGAAGCAAAAAACGTCTTATAATGTCCAATAAAATTTTATATTTAACCGAAACGGCTAAAGGTGAAGAAAGTCGTATAGTGAGACAAATGCAAATTATAAAAAAAAGAAAAACTATAATATGATTATTTTTATATTATTCATTAAGTAATACTTTCAATGAGAAAAACCTAGAACTAAATTTACAAAATTATTTATTTATTCGACTTTTTAGCTTTTTTTTCATGTGGTCGAAAATTGTTATATATTTAAGTTTATTTCTTAATTTTTTTTTTTCTTTATATTTAATTTAGCATTTAAATTAGTTCAAGCCAAACACAATTCGCTTGGTCCTATTTGTGATGGACTTGATGCTTGGCGCACTGCAATAGAATAAGACAAATACTAACTGATATTTAATATAAAATATGCGCTACAATTTATACAACTAAGTCTCATTTTTTCATGGCTCTGAAAGTTTAGCGCCAGAAACAATAAATGCAACTCGAAACGCACAACTTTTTGTTACGCTAAAACCCAAATGAACCAAAAAGTTCTGCTGGACCATGCCTTAGCAACCTGCTGCCGGTGTGGTTACATTTCATACCACAGTAGCAAGAGGGACAAAACGAGAGTGGAAGAGGTAGAGCTAGAGAGTGAAGGAGAGAGCTGCAGAGGCACACGTTAGTTTGGGGAATTGCAAATAAATATTTCAACTGCAGTTGCAGATTATTTTAGTGCTGCGACTGCTTCGAAACTAGAAATGCCAACTCTCCAAATGTTGGCCCAACACAAATATATAAAACAAAACGAAAAATATATATATCCATGCATGTATATCAAATGAAATACGTGGAACGGAGCAAACAGAGCCAAACTGCTGAGACAAGGAGGAACAGCTCAGCTTAGATTTCTCCGGGGAACCATGATAAAGTGTGCACCATGGCAAACGG
>NW_022045907.1:0-19998 GCF_001654015.2 Drosophila navojoa
CGGTCGGCATCTGCGAATTGCTCGCGCATTTCAAATTTCCACTCTGTTGTCCCCCAACGGCCTCAATGGCTTCGCGTGTCCTCTGCGGTTTTGGGGTTTATTTCTGTTGACAGTGGGTCCACCTACCGAGACCGGGCCATGTTCTCTGAAAAATGAAAGCTTCGATAGCGATAAATCTCAGGAATTTAAAATCGAATCGTTCGCCGAGTGTTGAGCATAATCAGTAAGTGAGATGGGGACTATATAGAGGTATACAGGGTATATCTTGGGGATTTGTCACGCTGTTCTCTTGACGGCTCTCTGCTAATTCGAATTTAATGCACGCTGCTCAGCATGACAAATATTGCAGATGTTGTGTAAGGCAAACGAGACAGAGAGTGAGAGAGGGAGAGGGAGAAGGAGCGCGTCTTGAGGGTCTGGCTTTCCCGCTGACAGTTTAATTGAATCCAAATCCCAGACAAGAGTGAGCTGAATTTCATTGTTGGGCTGCTCTTAGAAGGTAAACATTGAGATTTATGGCAACGTCGAGCCGGACGCTTCAATGTCCTGCGCTAATTTTTTGTATTTTCTATTGCCATCCACATGAAAATGCTGAACGAATGCGGAAAAGTTCAAGCTGCACTTGTTCTCAGGAATAAAAATGCATAACAAACTATTTGGCTACGCATAATTTAAGGCCAATGAAGTCATTGAATATCAAGTTTACAACTCTTGTTGTTGCTACTCTGGCTGATCCTATTGTTGTTGTTGTTGTTGCTGCTGCTCTTGCAGCTTTAGGGCAAATTTGTGTGAAAAACTTTTTTGTTTAATGCACTCACATGTTTTTTTGCTGTTTATTTCTTTTTGCGTTTGTGGCTGAGATTGTCTGGCAGCAATGATTTATTATGTGGCCTAAACTAAAAATGATTTTTAAAAATATTCGCAATGGCCTTTTGCGCTAACAGAGATAGAAGCCAAAAGAGTGAGTGCCACGGGCGACAGCTGACATTTAAATGCAGCCTGACATTTGCATGTATGTTCTGTTTATTAAGTTTTAGATTTCTTTTATTTAGTTGCTGGCGAATAAATTATAAATCACGAAATGCGTATAAATATATTTACATTAAAGGCGCATTTGTCTTGCGGCTGTCTGAAATATGTCAAAACTTTCTGCCAGCTCACATATATATTTGCAGTGAAATAAATCTACATTTGGTTGGCCAAAAGGTCGACGACGCATGTGTGAAATCGGCGCGTATAAGATTTATCGCTGGCCAAGTCGCATCGAGCAGCTGAACAAGTAGCTGGAGCAAATTGCGATATCATGTTCCCGGATTGGCATGGCGCAGGGCCCAAAAGCGAATATGGCAAATAAATTGCAGCTGAAGTGGTTCATCAATCATTCGGCCATTTACACGATTCGAGTCGAAATGTATTTGTATATTTCCGATGTTCTATTTGTATATTTCCCGCTTCAGCTTTAATTGGTCTGAAGTGCAATTATGAAATGTGTCGGGATTAACTTGCTGCAACGTTGCACAATTTAACATATGGTGATTTATGGTACATGCAAAATATAATGAGGCTTCAGACGATGTCTAAACTATCGATTTTCTGACACAAACTCTCGCGCTGAGCTGTCGCACGCCTCAGCAACAATAGACAACAACAGCAGAAGGAGAAGCAGCAGCAGCAGCAGCAGGAGCAGCAGCAACGCCAAGTGACAGGACATCCCAAACAGTTTATGACACAATTCGCTGCCAGTTGCAAGAGCCACTTAAAGCTGCCCCATTTGTTAAGATGAGGCGAGATAGAAAGAGATAGCACGAGAGACATAGCCTCGCCCATCAAAATCGACAAAAGGCAAAAACTTTCGAGTCATAAATATGAAGCCAAGTAGTTGGCCGGATAGTTTCGCAGTCAGCGATTATTAAAAATTTATTGATTGCCCGATAATGTTCCTATGGGCCTGAGCAGGGGGCGTGGCAGCTGACACGATAGCGCCAAAGGGGCACACAAACGAGCCAAAATGCTTTTAATCTGATTGCAGCGGCGGTCACAAAGTTGGCGCGCAGCGGAAAAAAAAAATACAAAAATATGGGAGTAAAATAGAGTGTGAGACTGGCAGATACCCATTAAAGCAAAGTTAAATATTAGAGACATTAAAGAGTTAAGCGTTTTCTAATGCTAAATAGATCCAAGGGTTGCCGAAGGAAAATCTCTTAAGAATGTATACCTACATATGTGAATGGCCTTGCCAAGAGTATATATATCAATAATTTGTTTACCTCTCCATATCGCATATATTTGCTCTTAGGGGTTACAAAGCTCTCCTTAAAGCCGGTATAGCACTTTTTTGCGGCTGCTCAACTTGTTCAGGGTAGAAAAATATTTATGCACTTGAATGGCAATAGACAGTTTAGAGGAGCGGAAGATAGATAGAAAGTGAAAAAGAGAGAGAGGAATAGAAAGAGAGAGAGAGTTAAAGCAAGGCAGCGTAAGATAGCGCAAAAGTTTTTAGATTATAAATCAAAACTTTCAATTTTCTTGCCATTTTAATTTTATTTTTCGCATATTTTTTTTTGTTTTTGTGTTGGCAACTGACGGCAAACTTCTGTCCAGACAGACAGACGGCAAGTGAAATCTTTGCTCATGTCCATGACAACGAAACTTACCAAAAGACCTGAAAGTGAACAGGAAATACTTATACACGTTTATGTATTGATTGAGCAGCATCTAGGGAGCCATTGAACATGCAAAATACTTATGTAACAGCTAATGTAATTAATGTTATTGTTTATGATGATGAGCACGACCATGAGCTAATTCGGTTGAAGCCAAAGCAGGCCTTTGTGGGCCAACCAAGTGGCTGTGTGTGTGCCGTAAATGTGGCAGGTGGGGCTTATAAGCTGGCTGCGGTTCTTTGAAGGCTATGGCAAAGCAGCTATTCACGGGTAAGATATGCTGTAACTATGCTCTCTACTCGCTAAAGCACTTTTGAGCTGAAGAGTGGGCAGGGCATTCAAAAGGAGTCAAGTGCTGGCAGCACTCAGAGAGAGAGATAGAGAGAGAGAGAGCTGGTCTAGAGAGTATTACAGATGCGTATAGTCGAATCCTGATGCAGTCGAAGCAAATGCCTTGTCTGTTTTGCTTTATTGTGTTGCATGCCCCAAAGGCATTGTGGCTCATTTAAACGATGGCTGGCAAAACTTAACCGCATACGCACATAAGACGAAGACAATGATAACGTTTCATGGAATTATTTGGGCGCCTTTTGTTGCTCGTGCTGCAGTAGCTGTAGCTGTGGCTGTGGCTGTGGCTGTGGCTGCGTGCTGCTGCTGCTGCTGCTGCAGAAAATGTAATCAAGAAAACATTTAAATGAATGGCAAATTCAAAATTGCATGCATATTTCATATGTGCAGCCACAAAATGCTCATGTAATTGCGCACAAGTTGCCAGAGTGTTGGATGCTTGCATAAATTTATGGCTGCCATACCAAAAACTTTGGCAACACAGACGCCGCCGGCCGGCCCCGTTGGCCCTGACTGAAGCTCTAAGACTTGGCACAAAGCTGCCGGGGCATTAGCATGCCAGGCGACGTGGGCGAAATTTGCACATTGATTACTTGCCGGAAGTCATAATTAAACAACATCAAAGGACACACACAGGCCGAGCGAGAGGGAGGGAGAGAAAGAGAGAGCGAGAGAGATTGCGTGGGCGACAAGAACAGGCAAAAACTTTGGCCATAAGTAAAATTAACACATAATTTGTTTACCAAACACGTTTGGCACAACCGAGAAGCTTGACCACTTTTCACCCACTAATTGAAAATTCCAACTGCGAGCTGATAATGTGAAGAGCCAACTAATTTTGTTGGTACAAAAGGCGGAAACGGCAACTGTGCGTGTCTCCCTCTCTGTTTATGTGTGCGTAGGTGTTGGCCAGACATGCATGAGTGTAGGAAAAGGAAAGGAAAGTGTTGAGCGCTCAAGGCCCAAGGCCAGGGCATTAGCACAGCCAGGTCGTTAAAAAGTAAAAATCAATTTATGAGTAAATGTTAAGTGAAAAAGTTTTGCCATTAAAAGCATAGAGAAGCGAGGGAAGTGCAGACAGACGGACGGAGGGGCACTCCATGGAAAGTGAAAGCATAAGCTAGTAGCACTTGCCACATCGAACGTTAGTCGTCTGGCAATTTGAGGTGTTGCACAGATAAATCAATTTGCTTGCTGTGCACAGTTGGGCAACAACAAAAAGGTTTAATTAACGAACAAATGTCAACTTGAGCGAGCAACACTTAAGCACCAACTTTTGTACGCAATTAAGGCTTGAATGAATGACAGCTTGAATGGGCCACCTAAGTGGGTAACTGACTGACTGTGCGAATGAATGAATGAATGAGTGAGCGAGTAAACGAGTAAACGACTCGAAAGGTGTTCAAGTCCAGGGGCGCAGCATTAAGCCCTTCAAATTGCTTTTGCAATTTGGCAACATTCTTGCGTGCGCCTGGCCAGAAATCTTAAATCTGGCTGCCCGACCACACAATTGTTGCACTTGTCTGGCTGTTCTAGTTGTTGTTGTTGTTGTTGGCCATGGCTAGTGTTATGTCGTGGCTACAATTTTAATTGCTCTT
This sequence comes from Drosophila navojoa, assembly GCF_001654015.2. The sequence goes on from NW_022045907.1 coordinate 4,610, forward strand.
CGCATTCGCACTGCTGAAACGGTGCCAAGGGTCATTAGACGTTGCAAGTTGAATGCTAAGTCTTCTTCTATGAAAGGGATATCTATTAAGCTGCAAAGACTTTAAGACGGAGGTCTGGAATCGAAATCTTCAGGGTTTGAAATGGGCAGGTATAATTGAATTCGACATAGAAAGATAATCTTGAGAATTTGATCTAGGCATAGAATTAAATCTTCTACTTCTTATATTAAAACCTTCTATGGAAAGAGTGCAAACTATAAATATAAAAGTTGACATGGAGGAGTTTTACTGAAATCTTATGTAGATATATTATTTTTTTAGTATGAAGTTTAAATTCAATTTTATACTTAAATTCTTATCAAAACTACTAATACAAAATATATTTGCATTTATATTCCAGCTGTAGACTACTTAGCCAGACCAATCAACAATTTAACTAATAGCATTTAAATTTTAGCTTTAAGTTAGCCAAAAACCTCAATTCAGCTGCGCTACTCGCTTCCAGCTAAAAACTGTTGCCTACTTTTCAGCTTGAACTTTTTCATTTTATTTTCTGGCTATGCCAGAATTGTGTCATTTAAAGCAAACAGAACTCCATTTCACGCAAAAACCACAAAAACTAAGTTCTTTCAGTTTTTTGCAATTCTCTTTGGAATTAGAAATTCGGAGCAGTGAAAAGGCGCAAATACTTGGCAGCTAGCGCAAGCACTTAATGCCACAAAAGGGCAAATTCAATGAAATTGAGTCCGAGCGGCAGAGTGAATAAATTGTCACTTGCTCTGCTTGAATTGTAAGTGCAAATATTAACATTCAAAACAAGCGCACACTTGTGGATTGCAAACACTATATATATACATATACATATACATATACATATACATATATATGTATGTATTTGTATTATAGATAGGGGAATTTGGTGTTAGAGTCCTTGAGACAGACACTTGGAGCTACGTACAACAATGCCCAAGTGACAATGCAAGTGACAGACAGGCAGCAGCTGTTGACAGACTCCGCACGGCTGGAAGGCATTTGGCTTTGGCCTGTGCGACACTCAGAAATCAAAAGTAGATTCCGAAAGCAATGTGCAAACAATGAATGTCGCCAGGGTCACCGCAGGATATCAAATAATATTTGAGCTAAGTTCTCGCTTAGCTGTGGCCCCACACACACACGGCCTGCTCACACGTATTTCAGTTCAGTTTAAAATCTGTTAACCTTCAGCTGCCTGAAGTGCAGCATTTGCATTGCCATTGCCATTGTTGGGCGCGGGGGCGACAGAGGCGGGTGTGCGCCTGCAATGGATGTGTTGACACTGCGCTGCGTAGCACGGTAGAGGGATTCCAAGTGGGAGCTTAATCAAATTACATGTTGATAAACAGCTGAAGCTCTGCCAACATGCAGGTCAATGTAAATAGCAAATGCATGTGAGCTGTTTGCAGACTGAAACGGCAGCGCATATGGTGTAGAGCGTATGTTAATCACGTCTCTGTTGCTCTATATATAGCCAGTAATCTCCTACAACATATTCCACTCGGGTTGGCCTCGTCCGACCTTTCTTATGCATACTTTTCTCCGGGCATCTTCGAGCTCATTAGGCTCACTTAAATGACAAGCATTTAGTGGGCGGCTAGCTACGCCCTTTAACACACACACACACACACACACACGTGTGTGTGTGAGTATGTGTGCCTTTTAATGAGCCATTCGGCTAAATGCTGCCTCCCGTGGCATTATTAATAATTAATGCCTGTTGAAAGTTATAATGTGGCAACCTTTTAACGCATTTAAATTTAGTGCGGGTTAAGCTGTTTGCATATTAATTCCAGTTTTTGCTAAAGTCCATAAGCTCCGGCCGTACAGCTCCAAATGTCAACAGAATTCCATTTCCGAGAAATATGTAGGAAAATAATGAACAGGAAGTGAAAGCATATTTAAATATATACATCTATAAATATATATTGGGTCATCTCAGTTGGTAAATTCCAACAAAGCTGTTGATTAATCAGCCATCGATGATTTCAGTTCATTAGACCAATTTTACCTGATGCTTATATACGAAATATTTGTCAAGAATATTGATATTTCATTCGAGTGTCAGCCATCAGGTATTTCATATGCTTCGGCAGCTGCAGCTGTCACTTGTTAAGCCAAATGCCTGTGAAATTCAAAAGGCCGCATAAGCAAAATGTTTCAAGAGCTAATTAGCCAAATGGCCTGGCTCATTGGCAGCTGCGTCTAATAACGTTTAAATGTGCCATGCAAATTAATGAAATTAACTTATGAATGCGTGTTTGCATGCCAAATATTCGACATTCACGTTATGCATGCGTGGGCACGTCGCCTCGCCTCTATTGGCAGCTGAAAAACATGACTGAAGCAGCACTAGAAGAAGAAGCAGCAGTAGCAGAAGGCAAACTGCTCGCTAAGCACAATTGCAGTTGACTTTTAGGGCTTTCATCCGTTTTAAGGTGCTATCAATATTCATGTGATTGCAAGCTTAAGCTGCTTTGCGAATATAATTAAAATCGATAGGTATTTCAATTTCTATATATATACTTTTCTAGTAAGTATACATGATACTCTAGATAGATTTGAATAGACTTTTACGAGCTCATAAATCAATTATTGCTATCAGCCGATTAGCTGAGGCCATGAGCAGCCAGTCAAGCAATAAGTTTTGCTATAATAAATTATATTATTTGGAAGATATGCTGATGAAGCTTTTGTTGAGCAAATCTATGCAATATAAGACTATAGTAATATAAGTAGATGCAAAGCAAATATAGCAAAGTCCCTATATGTATTGTTCATTCGGCTATTCTGCTTATTTTACATTTCATTTATTTATTATTATTCATATATTTATATATTGTATTTACTCACTATTTATTATTTACATTCAAAATGCAATTACATATAATATTGAATAGTCTACTTTGTAGCTAGTTATAGTATTTACATAAATTGTGCTGAAAAGTGGAAATGAATTATTTATTTAGCAGGTGCCGCAACTGGGTTTGCATTCCAATTAACACCGAGCGACAGATCGCATAAATTCCAATTGGGAAATGTATTTATGTCAACGGTAAGCCGATTAATGACGTCCTGGAACGGAACGAAACGACACGGCACGGCACGGCATGGCATGGCAATGGCAATGGCAATGAAACGGAAATCGCTGGCAGACCAGAGCAGAGGCCTAAAGCGGCCTATTAAAATCAATTAAAATTGCAGTAAAACGTAAAACGTAATGCATTAATGCAGCCGGACTATAAATTTAAAATATAACTACTTTTGGCGCACACTTCGCTGGGAAATTATAATTCAAACAAAATATCTGTTACAGCGTATTTGGCAATTATGCGACGGGTCATTAAAAATGTGAAGGGAATCGTCTGTGGGCGGCGAATGTCGTTAACCAGTCACGGAAATTGCATAAAATGTTTAATTGAAGTCCCGGCCGGTCGAACGGTCCGACGGAGAGAATGTTGAACGACAGCCGGGCCGGACATAGAGCATTGAATTGATTTCATTTGATCAACTTAAGCGTAAATGGCATTAATCCACGACGTGGTAAATAAAAATCCGCACAAGCGCCATTTGATTAAAATTCGATGCACGCAAATGCATATTTAATTAAAAAATATATATGTATATACTATATGTACACATGTATATATTTTCATTTATTTATATTTATATATTGAATATTTACATGCGACACATGCGACAAAAAGTGCATCAAGTGTGCTCTCGATGGCTAACAAGTATTCTTGTTGCTGTTGTTATTGTTCTTGTTGTTGTTGTTGGCTTGTTGTTTACATCGTTGTTCAGATTTTAATTGACTTTGCAAACAGACAGCATAAAAACAATTGCAAAAATGGCATTTCATAAAATATACCATATGAATTGCTTGGCAAATATATTTCTCTCTTCGGCAAATATTAGGGTTTTTAATTACAGAGACTTGGAAATATTTTCGTTTCCTACTAATCAGCGTGAAGTAAAGTGATTAGAGCAAAGCGAAAAGTTTCCTCGTAAAGACTTTAAATAAACATTGAAGTTAGCAGACGTCTGCCAGACTTTCAGTTAGCAATCAAATACAATGAAATTTATATAAAAAAAAAACCAGAGAGTGGAAAAAAAATATGGTAATTAAACATGAATATTCACACCATTTCCCTGAGCTACACCTACGTCTAACTGACCTTTTTGGCAAACTGAGCAGCAATAAAAGTTTAAATAGAAATCCCAACAAGCCACAACAGCACTCATCATGCTCCAACGCGGACAGGTGCGAGAGAGAGAGAGAGTAAGAGAGTGAGACGCGCGGGTGGCAGACATTTAGGTGAGGGCAGTGTGCGAGTGGGTGTGGGCGTGGAAGTGGGAGAGGGTATCGTTTAAAATGCTGTGCATGCTAAACGGTCAAAAGGCTAGCCAGTTTGTCTGTGTGTGTGTGTCGGGGTGGACATATGAGCGGCATTTCCGGCTAACCTCAATTGTGGCCCATAAGCGAACAAGTTAACAGACATTAGCAAAAACTATATACATAGTCTGATGCACGCTTTTGCCGTTGAGAATTGTCAATTTGCTCTGAGATAATAGACAGCGCTGTGTCTAACCTTGATGTGTTTAGGGGTATCTTTAATAGAAATGCAATAGCTTTATAGCAGACCTTGATAATGAGGTGTATTAAAGTGCACAGCTTATGCTTAGGTCTAAAGATCTTGCTCTTCTCCTCTAATCTCTCTTATCCCACATAAGAAATTCCATTCCTCAGCCTTGAATCACTTAAATATGGCCTCACATATCAATGTTTCTCTTAAAGCAATCAACTGTGATAAGTTTATTTACTGGCAATCGCTTAGTCTGCCCTCTCTCTCTCTCTCTCTCTCTCTCTTTCTCTCTAGTTACATTTTTGCTGTTCATGCTTAAACGCGCCGCCAAAGAGTCGAAGTAATAATACTCAAATAAAACATTTACAGGCGCAGACGGCGAAAAACTGCAAATGACATACCCTGTTATATAGCGTTTGGCTAAGTAGGTGGGGCAGTGTGGTGGTGCGGTGCGGTGTCCTTGTTGTTGCGGTGTCCACAAAACAGCGTCGAGTTGAGTGAGTCAAGTGGAATGTGAAGTGCAGAGGCCGTCGCCAGGGGGAGAGCAGCTAAAGAGGAGCACGGTAGTCGCAGCCAAGTGCACTTCATTTCGTTTCCCCCTCATAAATTCAAACCGAAAAATTCGTGCACGGTGGCGCTGCGCAGCGGGGGCACAGCATGAAGTGCACTTGAAAACAAGCTGCCTACAGAGCACACACACTCAGACACAGACACACGCGCACAGTGTGGATTAGTTGCAGCTACTGTGGTTAAGCGTTGCTCTAGAAACTCTAATTCTGTTGAATAGAGAAAAATAAATTTGGAAAATTTCAAATAATCAGCCAAGAGACTGGAGTTTGACAAGAGCATAGTTTAAGAATTGCTATAAAAATTAACAAAATTTAAGATGACAGAAATACCTTTGGGCCCCACAGTCTCGCTGCTGCAGCTGTTGACGTCGTGCTTCGCGCAGGTGTCTGTGCGTGTCTGGTAGGAAATTTAGTTGCCTCAACAAAACCGCAAATGCGACAAAAGCAGAATGCAATTCGCACTTGAAACTGAAAAGCGAAAAACAACAACAACAACAATGGCAATGGCAATGGCAACTGCAACTGGAGTAGCAACAGCAACAACAACAACAAAGCGCATTGTGGTTAAGAGAGAAAAACTTTGCTAGCAACTTTAGCCCAGGCGGCAGCTGTTCCTGCTCCTGCTCCTGCTGCTGCTGTTGTTTTTTTTCCAAGAGGTTTTCCCAATTTGCGGCGGAAAATGAAAATTTAAATTTTTAAGCAACGCAAACGTCGACGAGCGAAGTCTGCCAAAAAGTTGCTCAACAGTTTCCATTTTTTTTTTTCACTGTTTGTGTTGTTGCTTTTGTTGTTTTATTATTTTCATTTTCCGCTGCAGCTGAAAAATTTCACACATTTCCCACAGCGCGTTGCCGTGTGCCACTCTCCAAATGCTCCATTTGCCTGTCGTTTCTCTTTTCTCGTTGCTTCTTCTTCCTCTACTTTTTTTGACCTGCATCTTTTCATCAAGCAAGTCTCGACACGCTGACATTTTGCAATTTTGTCAAGAATTTTTTGTACTCTTTTCCTGGGCTTTTCAGCTGCTAGATGCGATGCTTTTCAGTTCACGCACTCGCCTCAATTTAATATAATGAAGGACAGGAATCCCTCATATTGTTTGGACTGGCCAAACGGAACAGAGCCGGGCAATCATCAACACCGGGCGAGGAATGCACAGGCGACATGAGCTGTTGCCAGCACCAACAGCTGCAGATGCTGCCAGCTGCGTGCTGCGCGCTCTGTTGCATGCAACAAATGCCTCAAGTGCATAACTGCTGCCGCTGGGGGTCCGTCAGTCCGGCATAAATCACTGCATTCGCTTGTTTGCAAGGGCCTGCCCGTCCGCCTCGCTCCTCCTGCTGCGTATGTGCTCCATGGCTAATCTGTGGTTGTGGCTTGGCTGCCCGTTCACAGCCCCCTTCCCGCCCCCAATGACCTGGCTGGCAAATGCAGCTCTTGTTTGCCTTCTACTTTCACTGTTGGCCACACACTTGGCTCCATTAAAAAATAGCTTCGCTTCGCTTTTGGCCAGTTGGGGCAGGGGGCAACGGTTTCCTTTGGCAATTAATTTGTACTCATTCAAAGGCATTTTTAATTACCTTTCCACACGAAATGCAGCACTTTTTGTTGGTGTGCAACGTTGATTTTCGCACCTATATAAATGTATGCAAAAGCTGTCGTGCCTCCCCCCCGCGCTCGTGCATTTATTTTATTACTGGGTCAGCCCAACGGACAAACAGACAACAGACAAAGAGATAGCATGTGTTGATAGCTGTGTTTTATTGCGCGATTATATTAATGGCAGCTAAGTGCAGCGCAGCAATTGCGATTACGCCCAAATGCAGCCGGGAGTTGCCTTTCAGCTGCACAAACTCGCAGAGCTCCAGTCCGTTGACTTTTGCCTTCGGCATCAGCTGAAGAGCAACTGAGCGGCAGCTCTGCTACAAACAACTTTCGTTGTTTACTTTCGTGTTCGAATTCTGAACAAACTTCGTAACTCTTGTAGCGAGCCAATGCTTGAAGTCGTCCCCAAAAACGAGAGTGAAAAAAAAACTCGGAGAGAAAATGAGTTGGCGCAGGCGCAGAAATCGTCGGAGTTGAACAAGTTCCTAAAGAGTTCAGCTGAGAGTTTCGAAAAGTGTTTTATAAGAGTAAAAAGACTTGAATGAAGTTTGTGCTTAGACAAGGCATCAGCCAAAGGCCTTGGCACAGCCTCTGATTGCCTCTGGCATAGAAAAAGTAAAAGTTGTGTTTATATAGATAATAAATAGAAATTTAATGCATTTTAGCATGCTGCAATAAAAACTAGAATTGTGATATATGTATATAGCTAAAATAAAAATATATCTCAATTCCTGTGAATTTCTTCTTTTTTTTGTCAGCTTTGGCATTCAACAATAAATATTTTGCCATAAAATATATCTCAGCTAAAAGCAAACTATTTTAAAAGCAGACTAAACGGAATTTCATGCCAAAAATAAGTTGATTGTGAAAATTTGATTGATTTGGCAAAGAAAACTAAGCACGATATGAATCATAAATAGATTTTCAGAGAAAGCTCATTGAATGGCTTAATATGACATGCGAAAGTCGGCTAAGCCCTTATTAATCAAGCATATAATTGACATACATATAGTCAGATATGTTACACAGATCATGCCAGCTCAGTGAAGCCAACAGAGCGTGAGAGGGAGAGGGAGAGGGAGAGAGTGATAGGGGACGGCATGCAGTGCAGGTTACCAAATACTCAAATTCCACATGGAGGCGAGCAGACGAGCGTAAACAAAGATTCATTCGATTTTAATTAACAGAAATAGCAAAGCCATGAAAATGGACCATGGATAAAAAAAGAGAGTATGCAGCAATGTATGCAATGCTTATATATATGTCTGTGTGTGTGCATTGCCAGTACATAATGCAGTCAATTTTGCTTTTTTGGTCGATAAGTCAAAAAATGTTTGTTGAATTTTGCTTTGCTTTGGCCTTAGCTTAAATTTCTGTGTTGGCCTTTTTGCTTTGTTGTGGGTAATTTCTTTATGCGCGCAGCGTACACAGCTTGATTTGTGGCGCTTTGTCTTAGCTGCCCCTCTCAGGGATAAAACGTGAAGGTTGCCCCTGTGCAGCCACCGTGCACGTAAGCCGTGTGAAAGATATGTATGTGCGCCCAGCTCGGAGCTAGGCGATTCTCGCTAGCGACACACGCACACGGACGAGGTCAATTTCATGCAGCACACACACACAACAACAGCAGCAACAACAACAACATTGAGAACTTCTGCTGTTTGGCTGCATGTAGGACACGTACTCCTTTGCGCGTTGCCTGCTTTTCTTTTGATGCCGCACGACAGGTGCTCAGTTGTAACTAAACGTCCGTTCCAGCTACACCATGTATGTGTGTGTGTGTCTGTCTCATCTTTGCCAGCTCTAGCACACACATCAGATGGGCAGCTGTTAGACGGTCACGTTTGCCCAGGCCGTAATTGATAGTTCAATCTGTTGCAGATCAAACGCTTGACAGCAGCCAACAGATCAAGCTGAAAAATTGCCTTGCAGCGGCAATTGGCTTTAGCCATTTAAGCAGACGAGTATTTATGAATTTTCAGTTAAAGCCATTTGGTTGCTGCGCCATCTGTTAATATACTTGGGCCAAAAAGCTTCTCTCAGCCGCTGCAATTCAATTTCTGCAACATCTTTATTTACAATTCCTTTCAAACTTCCATTCAATTTCTATAGAGTTTCAGCACGTGCTCAAACGTGTTGCACTTCGCTTTTCACAATAAATAGAAACTCAACTAAAGCCGTGCATAGATTTATGCTTTTAGCTTATTTGCAGCACAAATGCTATTGCATTTTTCCAGAACTTTTCGGGAAAATAAGTCTGCTATTGGTTAGCCAGCGCTGTGCTGCCAATTTTGTTTACTGCTCATGTTTTGTCGCTTTATTTTAATGGCTGGCGCGTTGAAGTCCTCGGCTTCATTTATGTTTATGCTCGCATTTTTTATTTGTGTAATTCAAGCGTCGAGTGGCGCTCATAAATTCAGCTGCTGAGAGGTCACGTTGTCTCATTAAAACAACAACAGCAATAAGTGTAATAACAAGAGCAATAAGCACAACACACACACACACACACACACATACACCTTTATACACATGTCAACAACGCGCAATGGGAATAAAAATGTTTTACCTTTACGTGAAATAATAACAAGTTGTATATAATTTATAAAGACTTTAAGCAATCTGCTTTGAAATTGACTCAAATTCATTCAACATCATAATAATTCTCAATTGATAATCTCAAGTATAATCGAATCAATTAACCACTCGTAAGTGATTATTTTAGTCTATGACTAAGCACAAGGAAGTACTCAATGAAGTACCTAGAGATTATTTCTTGATATTTGCAAACATTTTCTTGGAATATACAGCCGGCTCTACGAGATTCGAGATATTTACCCACATACTTATTTATTGATAAGCCCCAAATCATATTCACTTGAACTGCTGCTAAAGTATTATCAATTTAAATAATTGAATATAGCTATTATCTTATCAGTTCTATTAATGACGACTTTTATCTGACAGAAACTTCATAAAGTGAATAGATTTGCCAGGGTTTAGTTTAGTCTCGAAAATATCGTTAAGCAGTGAGCATAGCAAAAGAGAAAATCAAACGAGAAAGAAGGAAAGGCGAAGAAGGAAAAGAACTAACAAAAACCTATTATTCTATAGAAAATTCGTATAATGAAAGGTAAATTTTATATTAAATTAAATTCAAGTGTTTTTCTCGGTTTTCATAAGATGCTTTTCCCTGATTTTCCAGCCAGCACATTTGATTGGCTGCCAGTGCTGTTTCTGCTGCTGGCCATGGCTCTGGCCTTGCGCAGCGAGCCGCGGCACGCGACTTGCGACAATGAGCAGCGGTACGAGAATCAGGTGATGTGCGCGGGCGTGCAATTCGGCCACAGTGCACCCTATCCGGACAACTGCAGCTTGTTCCTAGTTTGCGATTGTGAATACCCCACTGTGAAGATGTGCCCAGCGCATTTGTGGTGGAATAATAAAACGCAGATCTGTGACTGGCCACAGAACACGAAATGCATTTACTACGACATCCCGACAACAACCGGCGCGTACAGCCCTACTTCAACTCCTACTCCATTTCCGGTGGCAAACAGTACGCAGGAAAATCGCCCAACAACTGAGGAGAATTGGCCCACATCGGACTATGATCCTCCACCGCCACCACCGGGCATTGCGGAATCATTCTGCAAGAATTTCAAGGATGGTTCGGTGCATCGTTATCCATACGATTGCAATGCCTATATCAATTGTACGCACGGCTGGCCAGTGCTGAACTATTGCGATTATGATAAGGTCTTCAATCAGCTGCTGTGCATTTGCGATACGCCAGATACCGCTCACTGTGAGCCACTGCCATTGCCGTCATCGACGACAACAACCACAGAAGAGCCAACAACAGTACCAACAACAATAACCACAGAAGAGCCAACAACAGTACCAACAACAGTTTCAACAGAAGAGACAACAAAAGCAATCACTGAAGAGCCGACAACACGACCAACAACAACAACCACAGAGGCAACTTCAACCACTGAAGAGGGCGAGTGTAGCCCACCGCCTCTTGGCATTAATGAGGATTACTGCTACGATTTGGGCAACGGCTTCTACGAGTATCCCTACAATTGCAGTGCGTACATTACGTGTCGCAGTGGTTGCACCAGCATGGCCTATTGCATACCCGACAAGCTCTTCAACCCGCTGTGGCACATCTGCGATACGCCCAATTCGGTGGACTGTAGACCCAAGCCATATCCGACAACGACAACGTCAGCAACAACAACGACGGGTGGCGGCAGCACTGGAGACACCAGCAGCTCGAGCAGTGGTGCAGAGACAAGCACAACGCCAGTGCCCACAGAAGCCAGCAGCACCACAATTGCGACGACGACAACGCCCGCATTGCCGGCAGATGTTAATCCCAATCTGTGCAAGGACAAGCCAGACAACTTCCTCTTTCCCTATGCCGCCGACTGCTCGAAGTACCTGCAGTGCAAGGACCATCAGGTGATTGTGGGTCAGTGTGCTCCGACGCTGCTCTTCAATCCCGTTCTGCTGATTTGCGACTCTGCCGAAGATGTGGACTGCGAGGGCGATCGCAGCACAACGCCTGTCACCAGCAGCACCACTGATGCGCCCACAACGCCAACGAGCAGCACAACCACCGTGACGACGACGCCCGCTACCACACCTGGGCCAGCCGAGCTGTGCGCCACTGAGCCCCTCGGAACCTCATATCCGTACGAGCAGGATTGTGAATATTACATTCTATGCCTGGGCGACGGCGAGTTCTATATTGCCAGATGCATTTCGAATACATACTTCGATCCAAAGACGGGTGAGTGTGGCCCGAATGTATCGCCGACAGCTTGCAGGGAGCAGGATGCGACCACAACCACAACGGCAGCAACAACAACAACAACAACAACAACGACGATGACAAAGACAACAACGGAAGCTGTCAGCACCATTTCGACACCTAGCACTAGTGTGGCAACAACGCCCCAGCCATCGGGCGGCATATGTGGCAATAAGGATGAGGGCGAAATGATTGCCTATCCGAACGATTGCAGCAAGTATATTGTCTGTGTGTCGCCCATTCCGGTTGGCTTCTACTGCACGCCCGGCTCCTACTTCAGTGCCCGGCAGCAGCAGTGCGTGAGCTGGGAGGAGAGCGACTGCGACAAGGAGACGGCCACAACACCTGGCTCTGGCCACACCCAGGCACCCTTGGAGCCGACCATGTGCACGAACAGCACTCGGGACACGTTCCCCTATCCGGACAACTGCCAGTGGTTCATACGCTGTGTCAACGATTACATCTACATGATGGATGTGTGCAACTGTGGCGAATACTACGATCCGATAAGCGGCAAATGCGGTGCTGACGTGCCATCGGATGCCTGTCGCTGGGACTACACCTCAACAACAGCGGCAACAACAACTGAGACAACGCCGGAGCCTACACCACCCGTCACCCGTCCACCGCCACAAAAGGGTCCGTGTGACGGAGCAGCCGATGGCGAACTGGTGCCCTATCCCAACGACTGCTCCAAGTACATCAAATGTGATCGCCCCATTGCTGCCGCCTACGACTGCGCCGAAGGCGATGAGTTCAGTCCGGAGCTGCGTAAGTGTATGGAGGCATCGCTAGCCAATTGCAACGTTGGCACAACACCCAGCTGGCCCGGCTCAACAACTACCGAGATATCTACAACCTCTGAGACTTCCCCAACAACCGAGCCTTCCACAACCACCGAACCTTCTACAACACCCAGTCCTTCCACAACCATCGAACCATCTACAACTCCAAGTCCTTCCACAACCACTGAGCCTTTGACAACCACCGAACCTTCAACAACCACTGAGCCTTTGACAACCACCGAACCTTCAACAACTCTCAGTCCTTCCACAACCACTGAGCCTTTGACAACCACCGCGCCTGCCTCAACTCCCAGTCCTTCCACAACCACCGAACCTTCCACAACTATCGAGACTTCGACAACTCCAGAATCTTCGACCACTTCTGATATACCCACAACTATTGAGCCACCCACAACAACCACCAGCAGCTCCAGCACAGCTCCAGAGTCAACAACCACAGAGCAGACGACAACGCCAGCGCCTTCAGGCGGCATTTGCGGCAATAAACCAAATGGAAGCCTTGTTCCATATCCAAATGATTGTGAAAAATATATTGTATGTCAAGAGCCCATACCCATTGGCTATGATTGTCCCGAAGGCTTGGAATTCAGCCCCACAGAGCTGCAGTGTATGGATCCGGAACTGGCCAACTGTAGACCAGAACCCACAACGGCAGCAACAACAACTTCTCCAGCTACTCCAACTACTACGCCTGGCACTACCGTGTCTACCACTACAGAAGTTCCTTGTAATACTTCTCGGGATACTTCCAGTACTATAGTACCCACTACAACTCCAATTACTCCAGACACTTCCAGTACAGCAGTCGATACTACTAGTCCGAGTACTCCAGAGACTTCGAGCACTACCACAACGCCAATCACAACCGAGATGCCGTCAAGCACCACGTCTGAGACAACGCAGCAGACCACAACTTCAGGACCCACAACAATACACCCGGATACGCCAAACATATGCTGCGGTCATCCGCTAGGCACCATTTTGCCATACCCGAACGATTGCAATCGCTATGTGGTCTGTGACTATCCGATACCCTATGCCGTGGTCTGTGAGGAGGGCACGCTGTTCGACGTTGAGTCTCTGCAGTGCAAAGCCAACGAAAATGCGAACTGTATATTTGTAGAGTATTGAATACAAACTATTCCACACTCAAATGTTTAGTTCCTTTTTATAAACACTTAAAAGCAATCATAAATATAGAGAATGCTCATATATAATGCAGGATATGGGCCTCTTACATTTAGTACTGGCTTCCCCACTTTGCGAATCAATTATCTAAATGCACAAATGCAAATCCATTTCAGTCGCTTTAACGGCCACTTTTAGGGCCTCTGAGACAGGGTGGGGCGGGTATCAATTACACGTAAACCCTTTTTAAAAGCATTGCCATTACAAATCCCACACAAGAACACGCACACACACACACACACACAAAAGAAAAAGATAATTTGCCACTTAATATCTAGTCCCTAGAAACAGGCGCGCGACAAGCAGGAAGCCCCACAACATAGACAGGAAAGCGGCAGGGACATTTTTAGCAACAGGCTAACAGCAAAATTGGACTCGTATACGATAATATCAGTTACAAGTTTCAGCAATTTATCGTTGTTTGATTTTGCCAAAGGCTCCGAGCCCCGAGTCCTCATGTTCTTACCTAATCCGATTTTAAGTTTGGCCACATGTACTACAATTGGCTAAGGAATTATATTTGGGGCGGCCAAAGACAGTGAAGTGTGTATCTAGGGGATGGCAAGAGAGGGGAGAGTGACAGTGGGAGATGGAGAGTGTAAGGAGCTACAGAATAAAATAGAAATGTTGTGTGACAACAACAAGGAGGAGACAAATAAACACATTTGGAACAAATTGTTTGGCAATAATGTTAACCTAATGCGTTCCATTTGTCGCAATTCAAACGATAGACACGCTTTGCGCTTCAAGTGATTTGTTAACTCCCCTGGGGCTGGCACGAGCCACTGTGCAGAGTCTTGGCCTTATCGGCGAATGGGCCATCAGTTTTGCGCCAGGTATCGTATATGCGTTCTCCACTGTTGCGCATCAAACAATTTGGCAGCACTTGGCTCTCTTCCAGATCAATTGCCAATTTACATAGTCCGATTGCAGCGGCATTCTTCATAAATCGCAGCTAGAAAACAATTTAGCTAAACATTTATTTACGCTCAGATTTTGAAGCGAAGCCAAGTTTCAAACGCTGCCTGGATATCTGGGCGACGAGCCAAAGTCGCACTGGGCGTATGCTTAATGAGAATGTAAACATGCTAGAAATGGCAGAAAGTGGCTGAATCTGAGCCGAAATAAATCTCACTCAACTGCAACATATCCTCGTGCAGTATTTTGATTTGAATTTCCTCTAAAATGGCAAATCGCAATAATTACATAAATTTGACATGTTATTGCAAAGGCAATGAGAGCAATGTATGAATGCATTCTGTCAGTTAGACAGCTTGTTAAGCTTTGATGCAAAGTTTAGCCAGAGCTGCGCAGCGTCCAATTAGCGAATCGAAATGAAATGTTCATATTCCATGCGCCAAGCGAACCAGCAACGAACATGTTTGGGTTTATGAAACTTTTGCTCTGCATATTAATGTGCGATTCCAACCATTTATGTAAAATGTATTTTATGCCACCCGCGAGAATTCAACGAGTTGTGCAACAGTTTAGACAGCAGCACACACACACCCTCTCTCTCACACACACACCCATTCATGGTTAGCTGAGCTTTTAGCCCTTTCGGACATAAAATATTGAATATCTAAGTTGGTTTATAAAAATACAGCACTGAAAACTGGCAATTCAATTCGATATTTGCATTTAAGCAAATGCCATGAAAGCATTTGCAAAAAAGAATCAAACGAAATGCAAAAAAGTAGCATTCCAAAAACAAGGGGATTTATGAATTTATTGACAAACAAGTAAGAAAGCTCTAGTCGAGACTGCTCGACTACGAGATCCCCTGAAC
>NW_022045907.1:25605-50635 GCF_001654015.2 Drosophila navojoa
ATATATACTTTGTGGGGTCTGCGATGATTCCTTCTGCCTGTTACATACTTTTACACAAAAACATTATACCCTGATTTCCCATTTTCAATGGGTTCAGGGTATAAAAAATAGAGAAAAGGGTGAATAAAAGAGGAAGAAAAAACTTTCGTCGAGTGCTGCTGCAGCTGAAAACTTTTCCGCACTTCGTGCCGCGCAGCGCAGTTCGCTTCATGGAAATGTAATTCAATGCTCTATCGAATGTTGCATAGTGCCCAAAGAAAGTAAATAAATATCAGCGACTACAAATGCACAATAAATAAACACACGCACACACAAGCACAGATTCGAACTGTTTGTCTGTGTGTGTGTGTGTGCGTACGCTTTAAAATATTGTGCCAAAACATTTGATTGAATGTGCCGTTGATTGAGTTGCGAACTGCAAAAAGCTTAAATCGAATTCGCTTTTGTGCGGGCGCTGCATTTCCGCATACCCTAATGGCTGGCAGTGAATAAAAGAGAAGAGATTTATACTTACTATGACTCAATTATTGTTTTGCATAATTCTTAGTTATATTTAGAGCAAAATGGGCAAAGTTATTTGTGAATAAATATCGATTAAAATGAATTTGAATCTACTGCTACTAAAAACTAGTTGGCAAAGGAGTTTTAAATTTTAAGCAAAGTCACTAAAGGCCAATGGCTTCTGAAAGCAGTCCACAATAAATCATATTTAGGCTACCCAGCTCACACCCGTTTCACGCCTTCATTTAATATGCATGCGCTGCGAAGTGGAGTCGTGGCCAAACACCTTTGGAGTGCTCAGAAATGCAGGTATGCCAATGGAAGTGTGCCCAGGCCATTTGCTAGACATTTGAGCAATTTTGAACATGCATAGCAAAAGTCGAATATGAAAACTGTCAGCAGTGCTGGAAATTTATGACTTTGTTAACACAACGCACTCACACACACACAGAGATATACATACATAGCTAAGTGTGTGTTCAAAGTATGCTACAAATTTCAAATTAATATGCAAGAAGCAACAAAAAATTGAAATGGGTGCAAAAAGAAACGCACACACACACATAGACACACACACATACATACGGCAAAAGTTTTTGGGCACATGTTTCATTTCGCGACGAATTATCGAAGCCCGCCTTTTCAGCCTTTTCAAGTTTACGCAGAATTTACTACGTGATTTTCGAGACGGGGCACATTTTTATACAACTCATATATCAACGTAAAATGACATTTTTATTGTTCGCCAAAAAGTACGGCAAAGTGGTTTGGGGCGACCTAACGAAATTTAATGAATTTATTTCAGCATTAAAATGGGCGGGGCGGGTAGCTAGCGAGTGGCTGGGAGTTGTATGAGAACCTTTAGCAAGCACACGACAATAAAGAGAAAACTCTGACTTGCCTTTGCTTACCTTTAATTTGTTGAAAGATTCTCAATCTCATATTTGTTTTCTTTTTCACTCAGCTTGACATTTCTCTTGATCTAACGCAGTCAGCCGCCGGCGTGAAAAGAATTACATGCGCATATGCGTGATTGATTAAAAAAAAAAAGACAGTGCTGGCCCAGGGACAAGCGGCGGCATGTTATAAGTTGTTGCCTCTCGCCACGTGCAGCTGCAACGGCACTTGCAGTTAATTTAAGACTTTTCACACAATTTTCGCTTGGCGCGCCGTCTGCTTTTTGCGTGAAACGCAGTGCGCGTTGCAATCGCCTTAAGAACTACTTTTAACAAATGTGCAAAACGTGACTCGAGCATGAATACAAAATCCTAAGTTCATACATGTGTAGCAAAAGGAGAGGGAGAGAAAGAGAGAGAGAGAGAGGGAGAGGGAGAGGGTGTGTGTGTAAAAGGGTTGTGGCAATAGAACCACACACTTGGGACATGAGCCAAACTAGCGATATGCAAACAAGCGTGCGGAATGCAGAAGGGGAGCGGATAAATGTAATCCCTGCCTGCAAATATATTTGCAGCAATTTATAATTTATTAAAAAAGTGTAGCATAAGCCACGGGGCAGCGAGAGGATACGGATACATAGCCCAGAACAAAAGCAGCTCACGTCTCACAGTCTCACACACACACACATGCACTCACACACTCTCCTTCGCTTACAACACTTCGCCTCGGGCACACACATGAGTAATATGTGAGCAGCGCACAAACAGAGCATCCAATTGCGTCTCTTCTCTCTCCATCTCCCTCTCGCTCACACTCACACTCACACTCGGCTTGCTAGCTGCATCTTCATTGCAACTGCTTTTGTTTTCTTTGTGCAAACGAAACGCAAAACCACAAAAAAAAAAAAAAAAAGCCAGCACCCAGCTACAGTTACTTTGTTTGCCATTCTCTTTGCGGCTGCTGTTCGCTCCGACTCTCTATCTCAGTGTCTGTATCTGTTTTTGTAGCTGTCTCGCTCGCACGCGCATTGCCGATCCCTTTAGCCCAGGTATTAGTGGTCTGCCCGCTCAGCTCGGTCCGAGCTTATTAAGCTGCATGAGAATGCGTTTGATACAATAACAACATATTCAGCGCTTAAATTCAGCGCATTAACTCTGATTCGCAATTCGCGCTGTGATTTCAGCTAGCATTCAAGAAATTACGGCTTGCACGTTGCTCTGGGCCAGACAGCTAGCTCCATTGATGAAGCAAACGTTGTGGAGCTTCTGCTGATGTTCTTCCTGCTGCTCCTGACGCTCGCTCCGCTCCGCGACGCTGATGAGAGATGCTGGTGGGGCTTGACGCTGTTTGCCATGTTTTCTTCTGCCATTTTTCGTTCTTTTTCTTGCCTCTTCTTTGTTTTTTTGTAGTTGCCCATCGGCGCTTCGTGGCGGAAACTTCAAAGCAACTCGGTTATATCTGGCTGCGCTGGCTCCTTCCTTGGCATCTCTCCCTTGCATAGCTGAGAATATTAATTTTGATGTTTCTGTTGTCTGCACTGACTTGGCATAATCGATGCATTTGTTGCTGCAGCTGTTGTTTAATTTCTTTGAAAACGCTCGCCAACGCCGTCGGCCAAGTTAATAAGTCAAGATGAGCGCCAACTTTGCTTTGATTGCTAGCCCCCTTGCCATTTTTTATTTTTTATTGGGCATGCACTTGGTAGCGAGGCAGCTGGCGTTAATTGTTAAATGCGAGTAGGCTTAAATATTTAAATGTTTTTGTCTGAACTCGATGCAAACAAGGGAGTCGAATTGATCTTCCCTCTTTTCCATTTGTCTCTCGAAAAGAATAGTTCCTTACAGAAGATCATTTGACTTGTCTCTATGGGTGCAGCAGTATTCATTTTGTATTTATATGTGAGTAAAACGAAGCTAGAGGCTTGCAGCAGCAGCGGATGTTCCCATTGGTCACTTAAAATTCGACTGAAACGATCTCTACCTGGCGCAGCATTTGAGAGCGACCTTGTGTCTGAGCGCAAGTGACCCTATATAAAGGGCAGCAGCTGCAGCATTTCTTCAGTCTCCCAGGCCTGGTGGTGGTCATTCGTGCAGTGAAGTAAAGTGAATTGAAGTCATGTGTGTGTGTGAATACCTAACGATCGCTCAGGAAATACTAAGAAGAAATACTAAGAGGATATACTAAGAGGAAATACTAAGAGGAAATACTAAGAAGAAATACTAAAATGAAATACTAACAAGAAATACTAAGAGGAAATATTAAGAGGCAATACTTAGTAGAAATACTTAGAGAAATCGGAGAAAATACATAGAGTTTATATTTAGAATACATATAAAAAAAATACGTATAGGTTACCCATAGAGGAAATACTTAGAAGAAATAGTTAAGTTAATGAATTATTTCGTTGCTGGTCTGCAGGGCAGCCTTAGTTTTTCTATCAACATATTTTAGACCTGTTGCGAATAATTACTTGAATTGCATTTGAATCAAAATCATTTGCTGCTCTTTTGTTAAGCAACATTTTCTCATCAGTTCAATGTGAAAATGTGTAAATTGCTTTTCAATTCTATTAAATTGCCAGAAAATTGTGCATGCAATAAACTTTGACTACAGCTGAAAACACTTGGACCACGCAAAGCCAGAGAGAGAGAGGGGGAGAGTAGGAGGGAGAGGTGGCCTGTCTGTGTATCTATTTAGTGTGTATGCAAGTGTGTATGTGTGCATGTTTATATTGGAGACGCAATCGCTGCAGTCCCGGGTCCATTATCGTGGCGATAACAAAATGTTTAGTTTTTCGTTGAGTAGAAACTTTTTTTGGTGTAAACTTTTTGCAAGTGCATATAAATTGAATGTAACTTTGCACTCATCTATGCAAACATCCAGCTACACACACACACTCACACACACACACATATAGACACGCATCTATATGTACCCATACTTGGTTGCCAGCTATTTTGGGAGCCAAATGCAATTTGGAGAATTTTTGGATGTCTCCCTGTGCCCAATAGGAAAACTTTGCATATATTTCACTTTAACATACACGAGCACTGCACGGCGAGCCTCTCGCCCATGCACTCTGGCATCGCTGTCCTTGTCGATACTTTTGATATGCAAAAGATATGAAGGGACAGCTGTTTCCTGCTCCATTTGCTTGCCAGAAACTTTTCGCAAGAAGCCCGAATGCATTTTGAAGTTTACCAAATCGCTGGGACACGGCATGCAGCCGGCATCCTTTGGCGATAGACGCTTTAAATATCTGTACGAAAACATTTAAAACCCCATAAAGTTGGTCCATTTTTATACGGCAGCAAAGTTTTCACGCCTTCGCTTAGCCCCACTCCGTCCCACTCAGCGGCGCAAAATGCCAACACGCTCTTAATGCATTTGGCTCGGCATTTTATGATATTAGCATTTAGTTGCCTTAACTTTCACTATTTACGACCGTCAAAGGTGACCAGGTGCGACTCTTAGCCGCCTCCCCCAAGCTCTGCCCCCGCCCACCCTCGTTGAGAAAATTGAAAACTTCATTTCGGATTTTTTATGCAGCTACTTAAACTTTGGACTTTTAAACATGGAATTTTATTGGTTCAATGGTTTAATAAAGTGCCGCTATCGCTACGCTAAGCTCTCAGCAATTAAGATATATTTTATTAGGGAATAAGAAAGAGAGAGAGGGAAAAAGATGTCATCGCTTCGCCATGGCAAGCAGCATTTTCTTGATTAATTTTCCTCTAGGTCAATTTAAGTTTTATATTTTTATTAAATTTCTATTCAAATAGAGTTCAGATTCTTATCCCTTTTGTATAACAACTATTCCCTATTAGCAATTTGTTAATTAATGTGGCACCGCTGCACTTTTAGCTTTGACATCGCGTAATTATGCTGAAAGTATGGGGCTAGTAAACAGCCACGCCCATTAGAGAAAGGGCGGGCATGCAATGCGTAACACCTTTGCGCTTAAATGTAATTTATTTAGTCTACTTCACGCTCATAATGCCACACATCCTTTAGCATAAAGCACAGCAGTCACCCACACACACACACACACGCACACACACATACAGATGAGGTACAGTGGGGCATTCATGTAAACGCGTTTCGTCGGCAAGTCGCTTGGAAAAATTATGTTGCACGTGAGATGCTTCAGCAAATTCAGCTGCAGATGACTGACTGAGTGAGGATGGATGGATGGATGGCTGAGCAGTTGGCGCCGAGTATGGTGGCATCTTTAACGTGTGACGTGTAACGTGTGCACAACTGAAGATGAGCTCCACTTGGATATATAAATTGAAATCATCAACGGGCTTTGTGCGTTTTATCAACATTTTTACGTGTGCCGCCACCGACTTCACCTTCAGCGTAAATGCAGCATGCGCGACGCGAACGTTAAGCATACACGTTACCATTCGCTTTGTCAGGCTCTGATTTCACGCTCGTCTCACCTGACTGGCCCAGCAGCACACCTGGCCACCTCGCCATCCTTTCCATCGCTTGGGCCATGCCCATTCGGTTGCCTAGCAACTGCAAATTAAGCAATTTCACGGAGGGCTTTTGGCTGCTGCCTTTCGGTTTAATGTGTGGACTGAGTGGCGCGGTTTATTAAGATAAACGATGATGAACGGCAGCTAAGCCGAGCTCCAAGCTGCAGCCACCATGCAGGAGACTCGCGACTCACGACTCGCGATTCGCGTTCGCTACTTCATCTGCCTGTTAATTGACTTCCTTAGCTGGTCTGGGGTCCTGCTCCTGCTCCTGGCCTGGGCAAGTTCGCATTCTATTAGCACATTTGCATGCTTATCTCATTAGCACACAAAACACAAAAGTTCAAGCCAGACAGCTACAGTGGGTGGCCTTTTAATACCCTGTAGGTGCAGTTCACAGGGTATTATGGCCACTCTTCTGAGTAAAGCACGCCCTTTTCTATAGCTTAGATTTATTTTGTTATTTTTCCTGTACTAAGTAGTTGAGGGGTATACCTAATTTAATATCAAGCAAAACTCCTACTCCTGGCATAGGGTATTTCCTTGTCTATCATCTACATCCCCTCGCCGCTTTCAAGCTTTTGTTTTGTGCTCGCAACATAATTTGCATTTACATAAATGTCGCGCTCTCTGTGGCCAGTGCATGTCCTGGCTGCTCCTGTCTGGTCCTGGCTGCTGTTGCCGTACTGTTGCTCCACACTTTTCCAGTTTTTCACATTTCCACTTTTGTGCCTTTCCGTTTCGCTATGTTGTGTGGAACTTTTGGTGCTTTTGTTGTGGTTTTTCATTATCCCTTTCGCTTGGCTTTGCCATGAGCCGCAGCTTCAGTCAGACCGCTGCAGCTGACACATTTGCCAATATTGACTATGCACAGCGAAAGCCAAAGCAACGGCCACACCCACACCCACGCCGACGCCCACTAGAGCCTGCCTAGCTGAACTTTCTTTATGGCATCACCATGAGCCCTTGGCCACACGTAGCATACCCTAACTCGCTGCGCCTGGGCCTAGGCAAACAGAGCTTTGGTTAGTGGACTCGGCCTTTTTACCACTCATTAGTGACAATTTTCTTGTAGTTGACATTGTGGGCGCCCACATGGCACGCCCACATGCAACGACAAACTGCGGCCGGCGGCTAAACTGTTTGTGCCTGTTGACTTTTCCTGATTTTCATTTAGCTGCTTGTTTTTATTTCGCTTTTGTTTTTGTTGTGATTTTGTGTGTTTTTATCTAGCGAAATTTTTAAATCCAGCAAATTTCTGCTGCATGTAAAAAACGGAAGGGAGTCGCCTGCAGGTGCAGGTGGATGCGTTGTTAAATTTTGATGGAAAACCAATTAATTGGAAAAATTAAAATCAAATATTTGCCAAAGCGGTTGAACAACACTCCAAAGAGCCAAACGAGCAGAAGCGTCTGGGTTGGTTGTGAAATGGGGCGGGCGTAGGGGGCATGTGGGATATAAAGTGAAGGATTGAATATAAAAAGCGAACAACAAGTCGAAAGCATTCAGCTCGTTGCTCTCTTTTTCGACATCATATCTAAGCGTCGTCCTTCATTTATCCTTTCTCGCCCGTGCATGAGTACGAGGAGCACTCAATCAGCGCACGTTGCCGCCAACAAACTCACGTGCAAACACTTTACAGCAGCTCTGCAGCAGCATTCAGCACCGCCCCGCCCAGCACCGCCGTGGCCCACCTTGGCCTCGCCCTCGTTTGATGAGCTTTTGAAGTGCAATTTAGCGATGCCACAGATTTTTTGCTCAGCTGTTTTTCAAGTGTGTGCGAGTGTGTGCGAGTGTGTGCGAGTGTGTGTGTGTGTGTGCACGTGTGTGTATGTGTGTGTGTGTCTGTTTGTGTGGTAATTAATGCAACAAGAGATGAAAATTGCGTACAAAGGTGTCTAGATGAATGGACAGGGATTGACCAGATATCCATGCTGGAACGAAGGATACGAAGGACACGCTGGCTTGCTTTAAAAATCTCATATAATGTAATTCATTTAAGAGCGCACAAAGAGGAATCCGTTAGCAAATTGAGGGCAATTCGAAAGCAGAATGATTGAATTACCTAGGGGAATAGAAAATAAATTGAAGATAGTTTAATTAATTCAGTTTCAGTTTCAGTTGCAACTGCGATTAGCACTTCTATGCGAATCTCATGAGTGGCATTTAAGAGAGCCTCTATACAGTACAGAGGTATTTGGCATTTGGCATTTGTCATTTATTCGTTCAGTTATCATACAAGATTTGACTGCACTTCTCCTGCTGCCAAATTGTAGCTCCTGCTTGCAAGTCGGAATACCTCTGGAGTGGCAGACGATGAGATCAAGTGCCATTAACAACAGTTCGCGGTTCAACGCGCTCCATAAACTGCACACGCCTCAGCGCACCCCCAAGCCAACCATTCGCCCAACCACCAACCACCCGCAGCGGTAAACATTTCAACAGGCAGCACCGCTAAAATGTAAGCAACAGCATTTTAAAGCAGTAGAAATTCCGTGTGCGTGAAAAGCTTTAAAACCGGAACCGAAAATGCAAAAAAAAAAAGGAAGAAAATACTTAAAGACCGCTCGACCACAAAATGATATAAACAAACACACAATTTGCGCCACTTAGCAGCAAATGGAGGAGGCTATTAATATTTCTCATCTTGTTTTTCTTTTTTCGCTGCTGCTGCTGCTGCTGCTACTTTTTGTGTGGCCAGCCGCAAAAAGCGCAGGCAAAAGTGGCCACGCCCCCTCTGGCCCTGCATCCCTGTTCGCCTCACCTACAGATAATAAGAAAATATGACTTTGTGTTGGGCTTGAGGCACTGCGGCCAAGACGACCAACAACAGAAATGGCAAAAGCCGAGAGCCAGAAACATGAGTAAAACATGCCGAGACGCGCTTGTAAAACAGACCAACGGCAACAACAGCAACAACAACAAGCCACAGCCAACAACAATAACAAACAATAAATTGTGAACGGCAGCAACGGCAGCAGCAGCAGCAGCAGCAGAACTCATAAACAATGTAATAATAAGGCCAACTGTGTGCGTAAGACTTAAGACGCAGCGCCCCCTGGCGGCGGCCATGCTGGCGCAACGCCCTCTGGCGGCTGCGTCAGCTCTCATTGGGGTTGCTTATAAATCTCACTTAAACCTGCTCTTTAATTGCGCTCTCTATTTAAAGAGGAAGAGGAAGAGGAAGAGGCAGAGGAAGAAACAACAAATGCATGCTAATTGTCATTAGCTGGAGCCCAACATGAAGTGCTCTACAGGAGTCGAGAGCGTGTTGAGTGAAGAGTTCTTCGGCTCAACTAGTTGAGCAGGACAAAGATCCAGGATGCGGCTGCGGGTGGCTGAAGGGGAAGGAAGTGGAAGCAAAGAGTGAGTCAAGCATTTTAGTTTTAATTATGATTGGCATGTTTTGACATGCTTAGCAGGTTATTAGGGTTTAATTCGAGGCAGTTACTCGATTGCGTAGACAAGGCCCAAGGGCTTACTTAGTCAAAATAATAATAATAAAATAATACCATTGCCTAAATTAAGCAAGTTAATCATTTATCAAACAAAGGTGTAAGCCAAATAAATTACAATATAAATTATAAACATTAACATGGCATATATTAACATTTACACATATGCATGTGTATATGTATATAGAGAAAGAGAGTGGGAGATATCATCTATATAGATAATTGCCTCTAGCTAGCTCTTTTATGTAAATTTAATTCGGTGTCAGCTCAACTATCAGTATTTGCCGAACAATTTTAATTCGATTTATGAAATGCATAAGCTGGCAAATTTAATTGCATTTACTTGACATGAATAGAGAGAAGGAACAAGAGAAAGAGAGAGAGAGAGAGAGAGAAGGGTAGGTAGCCCGAGTTCCTTGCCAGAGAACGTCACATTTTTAATTAAATTCAATCAAATTTCATTTTCGCTTACTTCCACTTTTTGTGCCAGGCAAATAATTGTCAGAGCTCAATAACTGTGCCAGCTGCTTAACGGCCAAAAGAATTAATTAATTGCAAATAGAAGGGGCAAAGTAAAAGGGAGCAGTGTAAATAGCTAACACATAACTTTATAAGTTCTACGAGTACCTAGTCAATATACTATAATATATACGTATGCATATTGTTTATATGTATATGCGGCTCTGTTTCAGCAAGTATGTTGCATGCATGTGGCAAGCTTTATGGCAATAAAAATTCCAATTGCCATAATTGCTAAGCGTCTATAAAGTTGCCACAACAAGCAACAGCACCCCAGCGTAAACACAGAGTGGTGGGCGAGTGGGGCAGTGCGTGCCCAGTGGAAAGAAGGAAAGAGAACACCGAAAGCCAACAACAACTCTCTGGCAGCTGTGCAAAATTCAACTAAAATAGCTGCAGCTAAAATATGGCCAAAGCTGCGCGCGAGTTCAAAAGCTAAAAGTTGGCCGCTGTCCATTTTGGCCGAACAAAAATAAAAACAAAAACAAAAACTGAAAACTGAAAACAGAAAATGAAAATGAAAGAGAGGCGCCTCCAATTCCCCAGCTGATCCACAGTCCACGCACGACTCGAGCCTTGCTCTTATGCAGCATCCAGGGCGTCTCCTGCTGCTGGTGCTACTCCTGCTCCTGCTGCTGCTGCTTTTGGTGCAGATGAAGCGTGGCATTACATCAGTGACGTCGACCGGAAATTATGTAAATTTAAGTGTTTCGCCTTGTTGCTAGCCGCTTGCTCCTGCTCCTGTTGCTGTTCTCGCTGCTGCTGTTGTTGCTGCCACGCCCACGCGATTTGTTTTGCCTTTTGTGCGGCTCTTAACATGGCAATGAAAACATGAAAGCAAAAAGCGACGGCAATAACCAATAAAAAAAATAGCAGCAACAAGCAACAGTGGCCGGCAAGAAAGTTGGCTCTCAAAAATTTTCCACATTTGGTTTTGACTTTTTGCCCTGTTTTTCTTGTTTTTGCTGCTGTTGTTGTTGTTGTAGTTGTTTATGCCGTGGGGTGGCGCGTTGCCAACAAAGTTTTCGTAATTGTTTTTGCATTTGTGGCATACACAAACACACACACACACACACGCACACACATACACACTCACACACATACAGATTGAATACAGTTGGGTCTACACAGCTGGGCCGCTCGCTCGGCCGAGGCCCAAATGTGTCCTTTGGTGTATTAAAAAGTTTTTAGAGCCATTCTCCACACTCCTCCATACGCCTTCAGCCCCAAGCAGAGCAGTATATATATATATATATATGCATACATACATACACATACACATATATATTCGTTTGTATGTGCACCGCTTGGTTCTCGTCCTGGTCCATTGCCCATTAACATTTTATATGCAATTATGATTATTTTACCATTGTGCATTTGCGGTAATCTTTGGGGAGCAACCGTTCGGAAGTTGAGCCACCAAATTTAATGGGCATGCGGCCAGCCAGCCAGCCAGCCAAACAGCCAACCGACTTGCCATTGAAAGCGTCGATGATATTGCTGATGGGAGTACGAAATCGATTGTGGGTAGGTGCGGGGAACGGGGCGGTGCAGGGCAGATGGAAAGTCTGAAGTCTGATGCATGGCACGCCCAAGGCTTATGTGCCACATGTTGCAGTGATTGTGGCAAATGAAATTTAATTAATTCAAAGGCAACTTCATTAAATTACCTTTCTGTGGCTAATTAATTAGAAGGCCAATGAGGAGGGAAAGGAGGGAGGGCAGAGAAAGGCTATGTAGTATTAGAGGTAGACCTCAGCTGCCACTCTTCCTCTTCTTTTTGTACACTTAAAATCACGAGGACCTCTATATACAGCAGCTCAATGGAGGAAATTGTAGCCCTAGTTAAGCTTCATTCGATAGCCCTTTGCGCCTCTCGACCAAACTTACAATGCATAAGTTAATTGCTTGGCTATCCGCCTCAAGCCAGCAGCCTCCACTTTGCCATTGAAATGAAATGGCCTTCAGTCAGTGCGAGTTATGCATCTTCCAGTGTCACTTCATTGTTTATTATGCGTTCAACGAACCAATCATTCATTTCATTTTGCAATCTGTCCGAAGAGCCTAGTCAGCACCTCGATGACACTGTCATCGCTCATATGGCTCGACCTTAGCTATCTTAAATTTCCATACTGTTGGCAGCAGGAGCAGCAGCAGCAGGAGCAGCAGGAGTAGCAAGAGTAGCCTTTTTTCCAACAAAACATGTTCGAGTAAGTCCCCTTAATATATTAGGCAGAAGGGGTAGACAATGAAAAGGACATTGAAGTTGACCTCACTCCCAGTGTGTGTGCGTGTGTGTGTGTGTGTGTGACTGCAGTAGCTTGTGGGTTAGCAGCAGCCATTCTGTGGTCATTAGCCTAAACCAAAGCTGATTTGACTCTCTCCGACGGTCAGGCAGGCTGAGATTTTCTGCAGAATTTGCAAAAAGAGAAAAGAAGAGGAAGAAAATAGAAAGATGGGAATGAAAGAAAGTATCCACAAAATGCGACGGGAACACAAATCTTCTTTATTGCTGCTACGTTTTTGCCAGCACAGACAGGTGAGCTTCACACACACACACGTACACACTTACACTCGGCCAGTTTCACATGTGTGGACTTTGACAAGAGCACATTAGGAGGCCCTAGACAAACAACTAATGGCCTTTTAAGGCATTTTGCTGTTGCCCTCGCATCCAGCTACATCCTGCGCTCTCTTCACATTTGGCTGTTACCTGGCACAGGTGCCGGTTCTGGCTTTGCTTTTCCGATACGTACACCATGTTGTTTTAAATTAAAAGTCCGCACACACACACACACACACATACTCACTCACTGGCATTGGAATATTTTCCATGTTTGCAGTTTTGGTCACCAGAAAATTTTGATTTATGTCTTTCGGCCGCCGGGCTGGGCCTTCTGCTTTCTTATGTATTTTTATTGGATTTATTCAGCTGCCTGCTTTCTATGGCGCACAGGGCCGGGGCCAATGCGAGCTACAAATATTGCTCATACGCCGCATTGCACGTTCACAGCAAATCGAATTTCTCTTTCTTTTGCTTGGCAACTCCCGCTCGCCGACCTCCCCCTCCGCTCGTCTTCATTCGTTACCCAAAAAATGCCAAATGCCAACTTCAGTTGGCATTGCGCGCGACCAGCTCGCTGCACATGAGCGGCCAATTACACGCACGTTCCATGCAGCAGCAGGAGTAGCAGCAGCAGCAGCAGCAGCAGCAGGAGCAGGAGCAGGGCACGAAGCCCCGGGGCAACGATGCACTCAGTTCATGACTTGATTATCACCGCCCGATGCGCTTGCACAGCTGATGGCGACTGCATTTGCATTTGCATTTACAACTGCCAGCTGATGAAGTTGCATGCCACGTCCACTTTCAGCAGGCATGCGGCATGCGGCATGCGGCATGCGGCATGCGGCATGCGGCGTGCGGCGGGCCAGAAGATGCTGCTGCCACAAGAAGCCATTGACTTTTATGCTGGGTCATGCGGGAATCGAGCTCAACTGCATTCGGATGAAGCTTTGGCTGCCTGCGGCTAATGTGAATGTGAGCCAGGCCAAGCCAGCTCAGGCCATGGCACATCATGCCAGGCCAGGCATAATTATGTTGATTAGTTGAATTCGGCTCGACAAGGTGCAACTTCTGCATCTGGGCGGATAAATTAAAGTGTCTGCCGTAGAGGCCCCACACGGCTGACTTGGCTCACATGTTTGGGGCCTGCCATGCACTTATGATAAGTTCCGTAAGTATTTTATGCCAACGTCAACGCAATTTTTGGCCACTTTGCCTATCACACACACACACACATATACGCACAGACAGTGCTGCTATCAGGTAACGGGCCAACTGTGCAGCCAAGTGCAAAAAAGTATGCACATTAATTCAAGTAAAAATAAATTATAAAAGCAAAAGGGCTGCGCCGCAGTCGACGTCGACGTCGGCAGCGGAGTTGATGCCAGTTTTCCGCTGCTTGTGCATTTTATGACGTTTAATGCGTTTCTGCTGTCAACGACAGCAGCAGCAGCCGAGGCAGCCGAGGCAGCTGCAGCTGCGGCGTCGACGTTGCTGCTGTTGCAAGTTTTCAGCAGCGTTGAGTGCATTTTGTTGATTTATAATAAAATAATGTAAAAATATTACACAATAATGAATGCGCGCAGAGTGTGGGCTGTTCGTTCAAGCGCCGCCCCGCCTCCTGCCTGCCGCTGGATGTCTGCGCTCAGCCTTGGCTCTTGCATTTTATTGCTATCTCTTTCGGGGCAGCGCAGTCGCCGTCGTCGTCGTCGTCTGTCTGCGCTGCCATGAAATATGAAACAAGCAAATGTTCAGCGCAAAAAGTTGTTGAAAGAAAAAAGAAAGTATGAAACAAGCATATGAAATATGCGAAAAAATAAAACTTTTAACTAAAATTATATATGTAATGCTATGTAGACGCAGACTGTGTGTGTGTGTGTGAGTGAGTGAGTGTGAGAGAGTGTTTACATGCCTGCGTGTGTGTGTGTGTGTGTGTGTGTGTGTTTTTCGTGTTGTTTACGTTCACTTCTTGGCCATTTTTCTCAAGCAAGGCTGCTTGAAAATTTACGCGACACTTTGAACTGTTGATGCTCTACATATAAAGCAGAGGAGCTCTTGAGTTCAAGAGTTGAATGAGGCTGGACGAAAGTGTTTATGATATGACTGCAGCTGTTTAATGGGGAGGAAACTGTTTCCACTCAAACTGTTTAAACTTTATTCAGAATTTTCATCACCTGAGCACCTCTCCCTCTCTCCCTCTCTCTCTCTCTCTCTCTCTCTCTCTCTCCCTCTCTCACTCTCTCTCTCTGTCTCAAGCCAGTTTAACTTGAGTAAAGCTCCTCTGTCATTTAGTTTACATCTTGTGTTACGCATTATATATGTTTATATGATAATCTTTCTCAAGCTGCTCATCAATATCTTTTCCATGCGGCCCCTCGATTTGCCTGTAGCGCAGCTGCAAAACTTTGGCCAACTGCAATCCCTGCACACACACACACACACACACACACAGATATACCTATTATACATTTCTACATATATATATTTGCCAACACCCTCTCTCTCTCTCTTGCGTAAAGTCAACACTTACAATCTGCTGTGAGTGTGTGTTATGACGTTTTAGTCCTGGCAACTTTATCGCAGCAAAAATTGCATCATATTTCAGGAGAGCATGACAAAATATAAAATATAAAAATACAAAGTTCACAAGCAGCCAACTTTTTTCTTACCTGTTCCCTGCCTTCCCCCCCTCACCCTGTCAAAGTCGAGCTACCGCTCGGTTACACCGCTCAGTCAACTCGGTGGCTGCAAAAACAACATCAACACATGTCAAGCGTTGGCAGAGTGCAAAGAAAGAAAAGCAGAAGCAGCTAACCGAAGTTGTGCGCCAACTTCTTCGTCATCTTCTTCTTCTGCTGCTGTTGGTGGTGCTGCTTCTTCATGTTGCGGCCACGTTGCGTATGAGTAATGCTAGACAAAGTTGAAATGTCTTTTAAGAAATCGCTTGCCATTGAGTTTATTAAAACGTTATGCGCTTGAATTACAATTTATAATGACGGCACACACATACACACACACATACACACATACAGGCACACCTAGAGCGCAATCCTTGGCATAATTTTGAAAATTGTGAGATAAAAGCGCAGAATGCACATAATTAATGAAAGACCAAATGTCGTCTTCAGCAGCGTGTGCAGCACCAGCATTCTGTAAGAGAGCAAACAAAGTGTAATTAAAAAGTACTTAGTGATGCTTGCTCTCTCTCTCTCAGTCTCGTTCTCTCTCTGTCTCTCTCTAGGGTTGGCTCACCTGCGATAAATAGTTTTGCGCTGCTGTAATTTATTATCGTTAGCGTTATCCTTAAAGAAGTAGCGCCTGATGCCGCTCAGATACGAACGAAAATATTCGCTCCAATTAATCGTCGCAATGTTGAACTGCAGCTTCTCACGCTCCGCGAGCGGCAGCCGCTCGTTCAATTCGTCAATGTTGCGATGCGCAAACTTCCACTCCTTGAGACCGAACCAGGCCATCATATTGATGATGCGCGAGATTTTCTGATAAGCCTTCACATAGCTAAGAGTGCGTAACGGGCATTACTATTGATCAGCTCGACTAATTGAGCAGCCAGCCATGCCCACCGCCTGGACAAATAATACCCGAATGCCGTTGTGCATTCCCTGCGCTCTAATTGATATTTGTAAGGGTAAATCGACTTCCGATTGGAAATACTCTAATTAGCTGCACTATGGCAGCCCGTTCGGCCTAGCCAATATGCCCACTGTGAGAGTGGGCGAGAGTTCGCGCAGCTGCTCTCAATTGCCTTTCAATGTTGCGCTTAAAATGCGCTCAATGTAGCGCACCTAAAATCCACAATGGCAGACACTAACTTGGGGGGCAAACACACACACAGAACCATTGTGTGTGCATGTGTGTGGGTGTGCATGGCTGGCTGACCAAATACATGTGTGTGTGTGTGTACTTACATGCGCTTTTGTCCGGTGGCCATGGCAATTAAATCTAAAATATAAGCTGGGATATTGTGCAAGAAAAATGCAATTGCACAATGCAGAGGCTTCGATGGTATTATAACGTACGAGAAGCACCTGTGACAATAATGTGGTCCAGCGGATTCGATGTCCATGTTGCCAGTCGTTGGCCATTCGATTTGGTTGGGTTTTTGGTTTTGGTTCAGTTTCGTTTTACCGTTTTTTTTTTTTTGTGAGATTTTGTTAGCCGCCGCGTCGCATGCAGAAGTTTGTTATTGTTGTTGTTGTTGTTTTTTTTTTTTTTTTCATTGTAGTTTGAGTTTGGCATGTGTTTCATTGTTTCAAGGTATTAGCAGAGTGTAGATAAATTCAGCAGCAAAAAGAAAGAAGGAAAAGGGAAATTGAGCCATATTTAAGCATTTGGATTAGACATGCATGCAATATGGCAACAGTTCGTGCGGATAACGTTGTACCGAAAATAGAAATTTAACAAAGAATATTTATAGCAACAGTAAAAGTGTGTGCATGTGTGTGTGTGTGGACAGACTCACCAAAGCGACTTGTCGAATGGCTCGTGAAAGCCACGACGCGACAGGTGCATGTACTGGCCCCAGGTAATATTATTTACGTCGGATACATAATTGTAAACAGGCAGCTCAGACTTGCCATCCAGTTGACTCTCGCGTTGCTCGAATCTGGGATTACGGGCGTGTAAAGAAATTGTCAATAAATAATGCTGAATTTAAGACAAAGTTAAGAGAAACTGAAGAAAGATATGCGAGAGTTTGAGTTTCAGTTTGAGTTTGATCAGCAGCAGCTCTTGAATATTTTCTCAACATGCTCTTACTCAGCTTCATTTAAAGAGCCAGCCAAGCCGCTGGCAATCCAGCACTAACCTTCGGGCAATGTCCCAGGCGGTTGCTATCATGGCATTCACCACATAATCGGCGGGCACCATGTTCGCCTTGCAGTTGGCCGTGCCGTAAATGCAACGTACGAGTCCCCGGGCTGACCAAGTGCATAAACCTGATGGCCCGTACAAATTATCAGTCCAGCCGGGAAATGGATCCTTGTACGTTGACATTACTGCAAATAAATAAGAATTAATGGCTGCATTGCTGCATTCGACCCGAGACCGAACAGCGAAGAGCGTTGTTGATTTTGGACAGCGCCAAAAGCGATAATGGTCCCCTTAGCCCAGTGCAACACAAATGAATAGAGAGCAATAATGGGAGAGGGAGAGAAGAAACACACACACACACATATATACATGTACAGAGTAAATGCTACGATACTCCAATCCTCTAGCCTCCATTGGCTCAGCCAGCTGCTAGCTGATATGCCTGACTTCCAATTGCAAGTTTTGCACTTGAACCTCGATTTTTTGTTATTTTTTGCATCGCTGTTGTTGTTGTTGTTGTTGTTGTTGGGGGCCAGCTTAGGATGCTGGAAGGATGCTTTGGCATTTTGTGTTAAAATAAATGAAAATTTGTTTGCGCTTTGTTACCGAGCTGCAGCTAGAAGCTAGAGCAGCTACGACTCCTGCTACTGCTGCTACGACTCCTGCTGCTGCTGCTGCTGCTGCTCAGCTTTAGATGAAGTCGTGGGGGCTTTTTCAGAGTCGTGGGCAAGTCAGACATGCTCGGACGTTTTTTTGTTGGCCTTTGTTTCCGTTACGTTTCGTTCGTTACGTTACGTTGCGTTTCGTTGCCGTTTGCAAAAATTGAGCAGAGAAAAAACGAATGAAAAGAAAACTTTTTCCACATGCATTTATCTGCTAAACCATGGCACACTCCTCGGCTTGCCTGGCAAATGCAACGTTGTTTGCCATTTTTCACAAAATTTTAAATATTCCTTTTTTTAGCTGTAGCTGCAGAATCCTTGGGGGCCTCAAAACTAAAAGCAGCGTATCTGTGTGTGTGTGTGTGTGTGGGAGTGTATGTGTGTGCAATCTAACAAGTTTCTTGTGCATACCCAGGAGTATTTCGGGCTAATTATCTGACAATTAGTTTGTGAAGTCAACTTTAAAGCCACAGCACGAACCACAGCGAATCCACTCGCATTTGCTGCTTACCAATGGGCGGCCGAAAGATGCCCGCGGGCATGTGAAAGGCGCGATGATTGACCAAGTTCTCGGCGCACTTCTTGGTCATCGTATAGGTGTTGGGCATTTTGCCAATCAGGCAATGCCGCAGCTTCTCCAGCGTCTCGTCGTCGAAGGTGCGATAGATCTGTGCGGGGGGCGAGAAACCGGAATGGGCAACAGCAACGGCCACATCAATTGCAGTTGAACATTTTGCATTTAAATAAATTGTTAAGCCAATCAGATCGGCCGACAGCGATCGGCCATTGCGTATGCACATAAAATAATAATAATATTACTGAGTGGCCCAGCGTCTGCCTGTCTGTCCACCTGTCCGCTTACCTGCATGATTTTTTCGTAGCCAATTTCGTTCTCATACACTTGCTCCTTGATAAATTTGCGATTGCAGTTGCAGTACAGTGTCGAAATGTGCACAAACGACTGCGGGACGGCCGGCCGAGCGGTGGTGCGTCGGTGGTGCGCATTGGGTGGTATTGATGGCAGCGGGCGGCCAGTTGGCGGCAGCATGTCGAATGTTGATTGAATTGTGTTGAAATTGTTTGCACGCCGCAGCCGTAAAAATATGCAACAACATAAAAAAAGCAGTATATATTAAAAAAACATATAAACACACGCACACACAGTCAAACCCCACTCTCCGGCTCAGTCAAACCCCACTCTCCGGCTCAGTTGTAAATATTAAAATGCATGCACAAACATTTCGCAAGCAGACATGCGAAATATGCATGTCGCTTACTTAAATGCGATATGCGAATATTTGAATTAATTTTACGCCGAAGAACAAAAAATCAAAAGGAATCCATGACAACCGCAATTTGTAAATACTCTGAGCGGATTAACTGCCAAATGCAACTCGGGCATTAACAAATAGATTTTTTATATTAATTGGAAAGCATGGTATAAAAACATGCACAAAAGATGGGAACAGTCTATGAAACTCGTGTGGGTCTGCCTGGGCAGTTAGGGTTGGCATGGAGACCATCTTCTATGGGCAGCTGCTAAGCTGAGAGGGACTGCTTTATCGTAAAGTAAAGCTAGATAGATATATATATCTCTTGCCTTAAGAATATGCAGGTTCTCTTCTCCACTTTAACACGTCTCTGTTCTTATAGTCCAATAGCCTATCTCACATCTAAATATCCAATATACTCGACGTAATACATACATACATCTAAATTTCCTTTTAGCTCTTACATATTTGCATGTTCTGACATGTCCAAGCTGCTGCTTAGACACTTGCTTACCTTCAGCTGCTTCATTTGCATAGCCAAATCGAGTATCTTCTTGGTGCCCAGGACATTAATGTCAATAGCATCGCTTAGTTTCTCATTGAATTTCACCGAGGCGACAACATTGAAGACGATCTAAGAAGAAGAGTACAAAGACAAGAAAAATAACACAAGTAATGCATATTAAAATTGAGCAATGCCAGCAATAGCAACAACAGTCGAACAGAACTAAACAACTGGGAGCGCATGCAATATGCACGAGAGTTGCATGCAAAACAGAAGCGCTTTGCATGCAGTTGGTGTTTGTTTGGGCTCACACTGTTCGCTGCATTCGCTGATAACCTCAAAGTCAGGACATGGGACATGGCTACAGATGCAACTGCTGCATTGAACATCGACAACAAAGCAATTTTAGTTTTAAAACAGTGCCAGGACTAAGCACTGCGAGTCCTGCCGACTGCGCCGCATGTGTGTGTGTGTGTGAGTGACTTGTATGCAAAATGTTTTGCAAACAGCCAGAAAAAAAATAAGAATGAAACGAAATAGAGCCAAAAAGGAAAATAAAATAAATAGAAACGCCGAACGGATGCGACTGGCAGGACAATGGCTCGCGCATGCCAAACACTTGAAGCATGCACTGGAATTTTCATTTATTTATATATTGTTTTTTATAACCGGCAGCAGTAGCAGCAGCAGCAGCAGCAGCAGCCGCAGGACTAGCAAAACCAGCAGGCACACACATTTTCATAGGACGACGTGCCGAGTTTCAATTTTTGTTGAAAAGTAGAAAAATATATGTATATATATGTGTACATATCTCTTTCTCTCTCTATATATATATTCGTGCCTTGTCTTCGCCAAGTGTGTGTTTGTTGTGCGGAGAAAAATCATAAAAAGGAAATAAACTGACTGCATGCTGTTGTCGTAAACATGGCGCCTGCCTTTGGCAGGCAGTGTAACGTAACGTAATGCACAAACAGACAGACGGACGGACGGACGGACAGATAGATAGTCAAGCAGACAGTTGGACAGATATCCAAACAGATAGGCAAACATACACACACAATCGCACACACAATCGCACACACACTCGCACACAAAAGTTTTCACACAAAAGTCTATTGATTGAATTGCCAACAGAAACAGGCAACAAAGCACTCGAACCTGCAATCGGAATGGCAACGGCGGCTCACAACACTCACCTGGACCTCAGACGAGAGCATTGCACGGTCGGCGGCATCAATGTCCAGGTCGATGGCACCGTAATCAGCGCGTATCGGATGCACCTTCTCCAACAGCTCCGGCCGCTCAGCGCGCATAATATTGAATATCTGCAATAGCAACGAGAGGCAGTAGCAGCAGCAGGAGCAGCAGGAGCAGGTTTATTGAGTTTGCATTGTTCGGGCATGGCAAAATGGGGGCGTGCTGCGTTGCGGTAGCTCATTTCCCCCAGTTTTTGCTATTGACTTACCGACTCATTGAAGAATCCCTGCAAGCGCTCCTGCACGCTCATGTTGTCCTTGCTGCGTATCAGCATGTAAATTTTACGCAAACCAAAGGCGCGCAACAATTTCTCGGTTAGCACTTTGCCCACAAAGCCCGTGCCGCCCGTAATGAGCACCGTGGCATCTCTATAGAAGTCGGTAACTGGTGTTGCACTGGGCGTGCCCATCAGTGCCCCATCAATGCCCCCAGTAGCAGCAGCAGCATCCACATCAATGTTTGCCGTGCCAGTGGCAGTGCCGGTGCCCGTACTCATTGTTGTGAATGCCTCGCAGAATTCGGTGTTGCTGCCACTGCTGCGGCGCGAGGAGCTAGTCGATGAGAAGGCCTTGCGAGGCACTGCAATTGGCATAGACTCTTCGTACATGTGATTCATTCGATGGAATTAGTTTGCTTAGCACTCCAGCTATCTGCTCTACGCACCTTTATTCACATTTGCATCACGCATTTTCCTTGCCACTCGACACCAAACTGAACCACTCGACACGAGGACTGGAGACACTTTGAAAAGTTCACTTTCGTTTTCTAATTGTTGAAAATATGAAATATATATATGTATAGAGGTAGATGTCAATCAATAACTGGCAGTCGCTGCGCCTTAAGATTTTCCCATCGTATGTCAATTATTTACCAAAACTCAATTATATTTGATGTGTATACTTATCGCTGTGAGTGTGCATGTGTGGATCCGTGCATGTGTGTGTGTGCGTAAGTCTGTGTATTAGTTATTCAGCTTAATGTTGTTGAGGTCTCTGGCTGACATTGCGGTTGCAGTTGACCTGCTGACCTGCACTGTTCACACACACGAAGACACACACCCACACATGCATACATTAGCACTGACTGTTAAAGCAACTTACCCTTGCGCTAGCCCCTACTCCCTACCCCGCTGTCGTTAGACGCCCTTTCAGCCATTTTCAACATTGTTAATTATTCAATTATCAACAGCCAATGCGGCCTTCTTCCTGCTGCCAGGACACTCACTGCTCATTGCACCCATGCATGTGGCTGTGCGTGTGTGTGTGTGTCTCGGTGAGAGCGAGAGTGTAAGCTTAAATGCTGCCACGGCCGGCACATGCATGTACATACATGTCCATGTCCAGTCAGTCAGTCAGTCAGTTCATTGCGTGTTGTACAGTGTATATCTGACGCTCACTGTGTATGCGTCTGTGTGTGTGTGTATGTGTGTGTGCTCCTTAGAGTGCACCATATGTTGTTTGGTTGCATGTGGCATAAAAAGAAACGAACTAGAACCACATATGCCAACTATTGCGTGCCACTGTTGTTGCTCATGATGTTGTTGTTGTTGCTGTTGCTGTCATATGTAGTTTGTTAGTGTTTGTCAACCAGAATATCCCGGTGTGTTTGCCCGGCGATTAGGGTAGTTTAATCATAACACACGCGACCTTTCTATATAAATTACATGATCTAAAGAAAATTTTAAAAAGAAAGTATTCCCAATAAAAACTTGATGTAAATTATTTCAGCAGCAGTATATTTATTTTGGTATTTTTTGCAGATAGAAAAGAAATATAAGAGCAGCTGAAAATACTCTTCGTTAGCCAAATGACCGCCAGAGAAAATTAATACTGGAATAATACTGGTCTGACCTCGAAAGAGTTTAGCTTGACTTTTAATGGAATTGGAAGTCGAGTTTGAGCAGAAGCTGACGCCTATTTAAGGGCCTGCTTCAGCTTCAGTCTTATACCCAAGTCTTCTTCTTCTCTTTAAATATTTCCAGATATGAAAGCAAAAAGATACGTTGTTAAGCAGTGTAACTTAAGTCTTGCATCTGCTCAAGTATAACTCGAATCACCCTGTGGAAGTAGAAGCTTTTTCTGGCTACTTTGCTTGCTAAGCTTTGCCGTTGGTGTCTTAAGCTTTTCTGTTCTTATCCAAGTTTGGTTTGCGTACGCGCTATGCTTACAAAAAAGCTTGAGTCTTGACTTAACCGCAAAGCTTTCTGCTCAAGCAAAATAACTTGGAGTATAAGTTTGCATTTCTTATAGCACAAAGCTTTGGCACTTGCTATAAATTTATAAATTTAATTTTCAAAATTTACTGTTACCAATTGTGCAAAGCAAATCGCTTGGAAATTTGTGGTTCATTGAATTAATTTAATTTATACAAAGTAATTTATTGATGTGATTTCAATAATTGTGCGGTAATTAACTGGCCATAACTGAATAGCTGAATAGAAATAAATGTTTAATGATACGAAATGTTTTTATTTATTGTATTTTTGTATGTTTTTTTGTTTTTATTATTGATAATTCCATAAGATAATTACATTAATTAGCCTTTTCATGCCATAAAACGTGCACATCTATATTACAGAAATACATAGAAATATTTGTATTGATGGTATTATTTAAAAACTAATTCAATAATTTATCATTTAACGCTAGTTAATTGATTTCATGAGACTATTAATTGGAGTAAATGGCTTAATGCGCTTACAAATAGTTAGATGGGCAAAAAATAACAAATGAAATGTAAATATAGCAAGCGTGTCGAAATAACAGTTATTTCTAAATGGATTTCAACACGTTTTTTTTATCGTATTTATATATGTATGTATATATGTATATATGTATGGTACATTTGTGACTTTCATCCTTTCGCAGGATATTGAAATTGATTATTTCAATTTTATGTTCAATTTAGGGCTTAGCACTTCGTGTTTCTCGTGTGTCTCTGCGCGATTCCGTGGCCCCCACTCTCTGACTATAGTCTCTATAATAATACTGTACATGGCTTGCAGCTAGGAATACTCCACACACACACACACACAGACAGACAGGTCCTACTCTATACACATTGTTCGGTGCTCGCATACAACAACAACAACAACATTCAGTTTGCAATCACAATTCATTATTTCGAAATCACAGAGAAATACGCCGTATTCGCTGGGCATTTAGAGGGGCTGCCACAAGGATTCGCTCACGGGCTCCGAGCCGCTGCCGCCGCCACCCGCTGCCGGCTGCTGCACCCGGGATACTTCACTGAGTATGCAGGTTCCGTCACACTCTGTCCGACTACCGAATTCCTGTTCACAAATGCAACTAAAACTTTCTCGGGATGCGTCCTTAAACAGCGCCAGCTGCACGCCCGCTCCATTCGCTGCGCCGCCGCCCATGCTGGACGGCAGCTCCTCGCTGGTGGACGGCAGCTCCATCAGTGCCAAATCATCCTCGCACTCAACCACATTCGGATGCAGCGGTTTGAAGTGATTACGTCGCCATGGGGCCATTGTC
The DNA here is from genome assembly GCF_001654015.2 of Drosophila navojoa. Next base: position 50,050 of record NW_022045907.1, read on the forward strand.
GTTTCGCTGCCCGCAAATGTCACCACAGTTTGATGGCCATTGTTGTTGTAGCTACTGGTGCTGCCGCCACCTCCCCCGCCGTTGGCATTGTTATGCCCCTGCCCATGCCCGTTGCCATTGAAATTGGCCTGATAAGCAGTTCGGGCAAAACTCATGCCGCCCTTGCCATTGCCGCCAGCATTCCGTGCGCCAAAGAAATTGCTGCGTATGCGCATCGATGAGTTGGCGTAGGTGGAGCGTATGGAGCTGGCACGCGTGTGCATCGAAAAGGTGCGTTCATGCGGCTCCAGGCTGGTCTTGAATTTGCAGAAGCACGCCGAAAATCGCTTGTTAAATTCCCGCTTGAATTTCTCCTGCAAATAAAGGGGGCAACATGAAAATAATTATTTCGCTGGTATTTTTTAATAAACAAAAATGTTGTTATTTATTTTTAATGTTAAATTTAGTTGATATAAAATAAATAATATTTGAAAATTAAATTTATTTTTATTTTGTAGGAAATAAATGTTATTTTTATAATATTGTATATATGTATTATTATTACTATTATTATTATTATTATTATTATTATTATTATTATTATTAT
>NW_022045907.1:50645-128140 GCF_001654015.2 Drosophila navojoa
TATTATTATTATTATTATTATTATTATTATTATTATTATTATTATTATTATTTTTGATGTACATATGTATATAAATTTTAAGCTCCGTATAATATAATAAAATAAATATTAATATAATAAAATAATATAATATAATTTAAATTTTAAATTTAAATTTTCCACTCTACCGTTACAAATTAAACAGTCAAATGACTCGTAAATTTCACCTTTTAGTAGGCAAAATGAACTCGAAATTCTGGGAATGGATTATACCTGGAATACCATAATTTGTACACCAAAACACGGCTCAATCATAAAATTACTTATTATTATTCCGCCCAGATTTGATTGCTCTTGGTGTGCCAGCTGGCTTTTATGAAGCAACCGCTCCAACCTCTGCCTCTCTCTCTCTCATTGCCTAATTTGCAAGACTTGTCTCCTGCTCAGCGCCTTGACACTTTCCCCTTTCGGAAGTTGTCGAAAAAGTTTTGGCTCAAGTGAGCACACACGCGAGCAACAAACAAGCCCAAGTAGAGCGAAAACTTTTTGGGCACATTTGCTGGCTCGTTGTGTTCCCTATTGATTTTCAGTCCCGTCCCCAACAGCACTTCACTAAATAAATAAAATATTTGCTCATATCTGAGAGATTTGCCTTATTTGTGCGTCTGCCAGGATAGTCGTAGGTGTTTTTTATGTTTTTCTCTGCGAGACGTTTCATTAATTAAATTGTGTGGGCAGAGCTTATACGCTACAAAGCAAATAAATTTATAAAGTCCATTGTTGTCTCATTTTCGAGAGAATAAACATTAGTCATTTAAGCTGAGGTTGCCTTGGCTCTGGAAATACCAGAAACAGCCAACTTCATTTAACTAAATGCCATCCATTGAAGTGACATTTAGCTGTCATCATAGTTTATAGCTGGCATTCAGTTTACTTCGTCGATTGACTAAGCCCATCGGCTTATGGACAATCAGAGGGAAAAGCACTTAGTACTCACATTGTAGATGCCGTATATGAAGGGATTGTAGCAGCTGTTGCTCATGGCCAGCCAGTCGCAGCAGAACCAGACGATGCTAATGAAATGATAGTCGTTGATTTCCGGTATTGTGACGTATAATATGTTATAGAGCTGCAGGGGCAGCCAGCACAGTCCGAAGATAACCACGACGATAATCAGCATTTTGATGACCTGTAATGAAATTGCATAAGCTAACATTCATAATCAAATGGAGTGTGCTCTCCCCTCCTCCCCCTCCCCCACCACTGACCTTCTTTTTGTTCTTCAGCAGCGTTATGTCACGCGAGTCCTGTGCGTTGCCAGGCGCGTGTGTGCCCCAAAGGCGCACCGCCATTTGTATGTAGACGAAACTAATCACGCAAAACGGCACCAGATACTGCACAAAGACCAGGGCATATCGATAGGCCTTCAGCTGCTCGTCGGACAGGTTCTTGTTCATGCAGAACGGCCGAGTCAAATTGAAGTACACGTCGTTCTCTGTACAACAATCACATGGCATCATATATTTAGTTTAATTAAGATGTTGCAGTCTCTTGCTGTTCACATACCACGAAAACGGTCCGTGATCTCCTCCACACGAAACGCGATGGGGAACGGCGCGGCGAAGAGCAGCGCCAGCAGCCAAATGCCTCCAATTATGAATTTCGATATGAATTTGCTGGGACGTGCGCTGCTCAAATGCGAAAACATGTTTTTATTTTCATAAGTTAGAGTGCTCCAGACTACGGGCATGCCAGACTACGGGATGTCCCTGAGTATGCAGATGAGCTGCTGCTGCTGCTGCTATCTCCAAAGGTACGCAACTTTTTGTATAAAAACTTGGAAAATGCTAAACATGCTTTACCGTATTCTTGATATTATTTTCTTAACAGCTAAATTGGTCCCTCATTCCCTCCCTGTCTCTAGGCTTATCTATAATTTTGTTCATATTTATAGAGTCATTTATTAAATTTTGTTAATTTGATTTTTCATTACGTATTTTCCGTGAGGCGCAAGGCACAACTGTGGCTCATTTTCTCTATCGTCCGCAGGTCATAATCAAGGTATTGGTTGACTATTTTTACATAAACCATATCTTAAAAAAAAAATCAGTTTCCATTGACGCATTTATGAACTTTTTAACAAGCTACACTTCGACTGCCCTGAATAAAAAGATTTGTATGCCCCCAAATAGATTTTTGTGTAGCATTTAAACAAATTTATTTATATAAATTCTTGGCATTTACTTAGCTCTGATGATATTTGGCTGCATATAGTTAACTAATACTAACTGACTAACAAATACTTTATCTAAAAAAATCCTAGAGCCATCATATATATTTATCCATAAACATTTTTGTGCTCTCATCGAATATTTACAAAATCTATTATTTTCAATACAGCACACAGTTAAGAAGTCATTTGTCTTACCGTAATGGATTAATTATGGCCCGATGTCGATCGATGGCAATCGCAGTCAATGTGAACACGGACACGTTCACGCTGAGCGCCTGCACGAACGGGCAGAAGCCGCACATGAAATACGGCAGATTCCAGCGCTGAAGCAGCGCAGCTTGGAACTGAAATAAGCGAAGGACATCAAATATTTAATATGTTATTAAGCCAATTGGGCCTATTAAAATAGCCAACAGACGGTAAAAATATCATATTTGAGGCATGGGCAGGGCATGTCCGAGAATAAACAATTAAAATGCGTGAATTCATGTCCTGATTACTTTACTTTGTGTGCTGTGTCTGTCCGTCTGTCTGTCTGTCCGACTGTCTGTCTGTCTGGCTGTCTGGCTTTGCCCAAGCAATTAAGTCCATATAATATAGGGCTTACAGTTTGGTAAGCAAATGACAGCGGCTGACATTTAAGTGGTCATGTAAGAAAAACATACTGCAATATTTATATCTGTGTGCGCGTGTGTGTGTGTGTGTGTGTGTGTGTCGTGAAGATTAAGTGTCTGTCAGCTTAATTGAAAACATTTGGATGAAACGCAGAAGAATGAGATGCAATTTGTTTGGGGAGATCTGTCAAGCTGCCCGCTTTTTGCATGTAATTACAAATCGGAGGCGGGAGAACAATTAAAATATTTAAGACAAGCCTTGGCTTTGATCCGCAAATGGCGAACAGAACTTTCACTTTCGACTACTTAACATAAATTTAATTGCGAAATAATTGGCCGGAAATTGAGTTATGCTTAGGACTGTGTCTGGGCACGAAATCCTAATTCCATTATGACTGGATACAAAACTGTTTATTCCATTATCCAAAGTATATTTTGTGTGGGCGAGGGGGGCAGACGAGGAAATGGGCTGGCAGCTGGTTTCGTGCGAAAAACTGTCAAAATTCTAATCTCAATAATGTTGAAGCGGCGTGTTTAAGCGCCGGAAATTAAATTGATGTTCGATTATAGTGAAATCGATGTTTGCGGCTGTGTTGGGCCATAAAGGGAATATTAACGCAGCAGCAGCAGCAATCGAAAATGTAACTGGAAACTGGGCTAATGCCATTAAACTGATTTATGTGCACAAAGTGTTAACAGCCAGTCGAAAATCAGCGAAACTCAATTTATTTAGCATCTCTGCATGGGCATGCATGGCGTATGCGCAATGTTTAATTAATGCCACGCAACATTTAAAGCTGCAATGGCCATAATGAAAATGTTTGCCGGCCACGGCTAATTGGCCAACGCGTCCGATCTGAAGAGGTAGCCATTGTCGGTAAATATTTGCATAATTAGAATACACGAAAAATATTTGCGTGTGTTGTGTGTGTGTCCGTGTGTGGGTAAAATTAATTTGCAAACTGCATTTACCTGAAACTCACCTGAAACGGTATGCTGAATAGTCCAATAATGACATCCGCAAACGCTAAATTCGCAATGTACATATTGGTGACGGTGCGCATTTGTCGAGTGGTTGCCACCACCCATATAACCAGCGTGTTGCCAATCACGGCTAAAATGCTAATGCCGCCGTAGAAGATGGAGAGTAGAGCCACAATTTCCGCGGGCGCCGCATAAAGACGTTCTGTGGCAGAGGGCAAAGCGAAACGCAAAATGAAAAATGAGCAGTGCGAAAAAGGAAGAAGAAGAAGAAGAAGAAAAATGTATAAGGAAAATGCCAACAGCAGCGGGTTATCCCTTTATCAGCAGCAGTCATCAATTTAATTATTGAAGTCCTCCATCGATTGGCACTTGCCAGAGCAGGGCTCATCATCACTTCAATAATGGAAATGGATTCTGTGTTGAGCAGGCTTAGGGAATTGTAAGTGATGTTTAAGGAGCGATTACAGGCATACTGCAAAGGCCAAAGGCCAAATGCCAAAGACCAAAGACCAATGTATCCAAGCAACAGAAAAATAAGAAAAAATGCAGAAACAAAGTTGTCATAATTTGATAAATGAGCAAAGCTCACGAACTCCGACATATATAGCCATTAGTAAGTTCCTTCCAAAAAAAATTAAATAACATAACAAAAGTAATGCGAGAGAAATCTTGGAGTTAACACTTACCGAACTCCGCCTCCTCCTCGGCGCCTGGCAGCAGCTCCTCATGCACATGTTGATCGTATATTATATCGGATTCCATTTTATTATTATTTCCCGGGACTCTCTGCCAGACAAAGTGCTGCCAATTTACAAGAGCTTGGCGAGTTTTCGGCTAAGCCAACCGAAATTTATGTGGTACAATGCATTTTATTGTCCTCGCCGTTCGTTGCCTGCGCATAAAAAAGTTTGAATGGACAAATTATTTGACACTTGCCGAGCAGTTTTGCCAGCCATGAATGAATTGCAATAAGAATGCGGAAACAGCGAGTCTGAAGTTGAAATGAAAAGCAAACAAGTACACAACTCAACACAAATCAAGTAAATTAAACAGCAGCCGGCAGCTGGGTCCATTGGAGGCGGCTAAGGAAATGTTATTTGAGTACTCCATATCCTTCAGAGGGAGACATGTATCCTGGGCTGCCTGGCATGCCTTACGGTCAGCTGTCAGCTCACGCGCAGACATGTATGTTTTGCATAATTGAAATGACTGCAGCGAGCACTTCATTTTAACCAGTGTTGGGATGCTCTAAGTGCGCTCCAGGTGCAGTCCACTGGATTCAAAAACATTTTGCTAACCGTCCGCTCAGGTCAGTTGACACTGATGGCCATTAAAAGTTGTTCACGCTTCTCTTGACTTGACTGACTTCTAATAAAATTTGGCAATGTTTTCCCACACACACACACACACACACACACGCACAAACAAAGCAGCTCGAGTGGACCCCAGAGCAAATCTGTTGCCTTTTTTGTCAAGCAAAATATTTATACATAATATATGCATATATATATAGAGCAATATCAACTTCTTACTTTACCTTACATGTATTTGTATGTGTGTGTGTGTGTGTGTGCGTGTGGTTACTGAGGGTTCACTGTAAAAATTTTGCTTGTAATTTTAATGAAAACATATAAACTCCATTTTGTTACGATATGTAACTCCCACACATGCATATGCATATACGTACATGTGTGTGTGGGTGTGCGGGTGTGCGGCTGTGTGTGTGGTTAGCAAGTCTGAGCGTAATTTGACTGAAGAACCGCATTCACTAAGTTGATTCTGTTGCTTTTATTCCGGGAAACGTTGTGCTTTGCCCACAGATCATACGACGCATTACTGGGATTCACTTGGACTCGGGGATTGGCCCTAAGGCCAGTTCGGGCCGAAATTGATTAAATGTGAGCGTAACCCCAAAGTCTCTCACATTTCCTTTGACTCTTCCAGCTATTCGCACAATGCAGCCGAGCCCTCTTATTGTCAACAGCTCAGCTGAGAGCTCCTCAGCCAGTTACGTGTGTGTGTGTGTGTGTGTGTGTTCACTCCTTCCTGCGCTGGCCCCTCTCACGTTGGCTCTCTGAAGGTGTTGCACAACAATGAATGGTTTATAAGGAGCTAACTCATTTAACTCGATACAGCACAAGGTGAACGCAGCCCCAAGCACTATATATATATATATGTGTGTGTGTGTGTGTGTGTGTCTGCTTGCGTGTGCTTTTGATCCTTGCCTCTTGCTGCTGGCCATAAAATTTCATTACGCATGTTGTTAGGCATCTCACATTTTTAAAGTCAGACAGTGTTTCGTGGCTTTAAGTTCGCATTTTGTTTCGCATTATCTCATTATATAATCAATTAGGTAGACTAGGGGCAGCAGCTTAAATTAGTCAAAAATTAAGTAAGCATTTCGCTCGGCTGCCAAAACATATTAATTAATCTAACATAAAATGTTGCCTGCTTCATGGATATAAATTCGCATTAAAGGCCAACAGCCAAGCCTCCCATCATCATTTGCCGAGTCCGGCTTATGGGCATAAAACTCAGCGTGAAAAGTTGTTAAATGTAAAAGCGTAAAATGTTGTTCTTTTGCGCGCCACAAAGGGCTTCCTGCTTCAAGCCAGAGTGGAGAGTCCTTTCACAGGCGCCCCGCGCAGAGGTAATTCCTCATGCCTCATGCATCACAATTTCGGGAATGTAAATATTTGTAAAGCTTATAAATAGCACATTATTGAATGTCGCGATGCGAAACACGAGTATTCTTACTGATTTGGCACATCAAAGGGCAAAAGTACCATATGAAGGCACGTATAAGTACTTGGCGCATATCGGAATACCAAGCGTGTGCATCAAAAGAAAATATATTAATAATAAAGGTTCCTATTTTCGATTTCCCTAAATAACAAATGCCCATTATACAACAACGAGCATCACAAAAGATTATCGAATAAAACTGAGCAGAGCAAGAGGAAGAGCAAGAGCAGATAGCATACTTCTAATGCTATTTCTGTGTGATATGCTTTGCGTCTAATAAAGGCCAACAAAAGAGTAAACCGACTTCGAAATTGGGCTGCATTTGCAGTAGACATTTTATAAGCTCAGACAAAGGAGACAATCAGAGCAGACACAGAGGATGGAGAGTAACCTTTAAAATATACATATACCAATTTATAGAAGGGGACATACATACATACATATCCATAAGTGAGTTCAACAGCTCAAACAAGCTCAGCGGAGCAAAATCGTTCCCACAATGTGCGAAGCAGGCATTTGAGCTATTCAAATGCGTTCGAATGCAAACAGTTACTGCCTCGTTTATCTCACTCACTCATTCGCTCTTTCTCTTTCTCGCAACACACTTTCATTGTGTGTTAAATTGTCAGCTCCAGGGGCCCTCTTGAGCCACTTCCATTACAGCCTGTCATATTTGCGGTAGAACTCGGCTTTTCCAACGGCACAGCGAAGTCTTTAAGCTGACAACTTGATCTTTTTGCAGCTGAGCCAAGATTTTCGCATTGTTGTACTGCACTCGGAGTATGAATTAAGCGCTCTTAAACTTTGACATTAGAAACCATTAGTAATTGCATTTTCAATGGCCGTCCCTTAAGAGACACTCAAGATTTGCTTGCCTCTTTGAATTCAACTTCAAGATGCCGAAAATTGAATTAATATAGACCAGCCCCGCCCCCAGCGCTTTTCTAGCTGCTGTGCGGCTCATTAAAATGTTAAATTTCATCATGGGCCAAGTTATGAGACGCTAGACTGCGGCTCATTACCAAGGCAATTTGCAGTTCCTTTCTTGGCCTATGGAGAGAACTTTAAACTGCCTGCGTTTCCTGAATGTGTGCTAAAGTTATCAAAGTGAAACGGCATCAAATATGTAGAGGGTATTTAAGCACACAAAGCGGGCTTTCTGAGCCCAGCTCGACCGTCATATAAGCATGCTGGGAAATAAAAACTAAAACAGAGGCAAAAGTCCAATCAAAGTGTTTCCAAAGACCCTAAAAAAAAAGAGCAAAGCAAACGAAAAGAACATAAGGATAAGCAAGCTCGTGTTACCCAAAGGACATCAGATGCGGCATGGGCTTAATATTTCGGCCCAAGAATGTGTGGAACGGACGTAGGGAGCGTGCGTGATGCGTGCATTAAATGTAATTGTAATAAATGCGTATGTTACCCGATTGTGCTGTATATTGTCGTGTCTGGCAGTTGTTGGGCGTAGGTCCCAGACTTCTAATAACTGTTTCGTCTCTATTTAATAATATAATTTTGATTTCGCCCGAAGCCGTAGCCGAAGCGTGACAAAATGTAATTAACAGCTGGCCAACCGCACAATCCTTTCAGCAGCTGGCAGAACTTTAACAAACTCTTTGTACGCCCTGCCACAGGTATTTCCGTATCGAATGGCCGACCAAACCGCGCGACTGTGCGTTATCAACTGTGCCACGGTGCTCGTCTTTGGCCTTTATCAAGCGAAGGCAGTCAAAGAAGCTCTTCAGCTGCCACCACCCACAGTCAAAACACAACATGTTGCAAGGCAACTTGTGTGCTCCGCTCGAACATGTTGCAAGCGCCAAGAATTTCAATTTTTTAGGCTCGCTGCCGGAATGTAGTCTGAGTAGAATGCACCCTTGTCTAATATAGTGTCAGTATATTTTTGGAATATGCCAAATGTGGGCGTAAGACATTCAAAAGTATTTGATATTAGGTATATGACTACTTAACAGGAGATAGAGAGATGCTAAAGAGCTGAATTTATATACAGACAACTTAAAGAAAGAAATGTGCACTCTTAAGCTTTTAGTATTTAAAACCCGCATAGATCTCCTCAGACCCTACTCTTTGGGCGAGTATTATGCAGCTGTTTTCGCTCGATTGTAATATTCTTACCTGTGTTTTTTTAATTGCCCGCGAAAGGAAACATTTTTGGCATTCCTCAAGCAGTGACCCAAGCAAAGTTTAATTAATAATAAGCTACCTAAAAAAAAAATCATGAATTTGTAATTATTCTTGGCATGCAAATGGTGCTGCGCGACTCTGGGTCACTGCTTCAAGGGAATTAAGGTCAAAGGTTAACTAAATATTTATAAGTACAGTAGTCAGGTCTACGAATTTCCATATACAATATAAGCAGACATGAATTTAATCTGCAAGAGGCATGAATACGATTTCTCGATAATTCGGTAAGTCGTCAAAAAGGCATGAACAGTTTGATAAAAGTTTTCAGCTTTGAATTTCAAGTGGCTTTGAGAGCATTGACTTTCAGCACAAGAACTACTTAACAAATAACAATGATTCAGTAGATCATTTTCTGTTTAAGCACTCGACGAACATAATCTCTTACTCGACTTGCATGGCTTAACTGATTCGCTGTGCTTGGGGCTTAACAAGCGCATATTGGGTAGCCGCGATGCTATACCTACTAGACGCAACTGCCGCAGTCGTTGCATGAAGGATTATATGAGGATAGACGTAGGTAACGAGCAGCTGAAACTAGTCAGTAAGCCGTCAAGGAAATTTTAAGCAAATCAAATCACAATACACAAACTCATGGCATCTCAATGAAGCCTTGGGCTTTTTTCAGCAGCAGCTGTAAGTTTTCCCACGTAAGGTTTCTTGTGATTAAAGAGAAATGCAAATTGAAGCTTTCCCTTGCCGATGGCCCAACAAATATTGAGATTCCTTTCTTTTCAAATGTTTGCCTGACTCGATATCAGTTTTCATGCCGACTGCAAAGATGCGTGAAACTGTAATTAAAGTTCTTATAATACAATTAAGCTTGGCAGCAGCAGCAGCAGCATGCGTCGTATACGTAATCTAGTTTGTGAAATTGCATTTTGCCATAGTTTTGCAAAAGCCCTTCACACACATGCCATCAACAGTAAATTTTGTTTGTGGATTTAGCCAATTTGAAACTCGGAGAAAACTGTCTAACATAGTAAAATAGTTTAAGTAAATTCAACTGCAATAATGAGATTACATAAAACTAACTTTGACTGTAAGAGAACCCCCTTAAATTAAGTTAAGCAGCATATTTAAAGAGCTTACGACAAATAATCTCACTGACTCTAGACACCACATTCATCACACACACACACACACACACACACGCAAACGAAACGGGTCACAGACAAGCCTAATAAATATTTAATGCAACAACTAATTGTTACTGGACGACATTCCGTTCAGCTACGATAGCAATCGTGTAAAGTGAGCACCGTAATAAATACATATTTACATAGTTGCCGGGCAGTTCGTCAACGTCTCAGCAGACAAATTTTGACTAAAGGCCAAAGGTGGTTTCTATTACAAATGCTGTATATGAATGAGGCAAACTAAATGGCATTAAATGCCTGAAAGCTGAGCGAGAATCAATGGAGCTGCTGCTCAGAGCTACATAATAGCCTCCACTCGTTTGATGCGATCTGATTGAATATTAATATTGAATTCAAAGTATTTCTCTGAACTTGATTTCAATATGATTTCAATGCTCTTCTACACAACTGCTTTTTCTGCGAAATATTCCAGCTACCTCTGTTTGCTACATGAAAGCAAAATTCGACTCGTTGCCAGGTGAATGAAGCTCCAAATATTATCAATATATCATCTGCTGCTCTGCATTAATAGTTTCCCCAAAAGCAACGCTATAGTAATTAGTTTTGCTACTCAATATAGATAGGAAAATAAAATAAGAAAATTCACAAACAGTTTTCATTTAACTACAAAATTCAAATATGCCAAAGTCAAGTAATTTTCATCATTTTGCTCTTAGTTTAAAAATTTTAGTGGCTCGAGGCAACAGCGAGTGCTGCAAATAGAAATGCGAAATTAATGCAGAATGAGAATGAAATAACTATGACCGGCAGATACTATATAGGGACACTGTTTACTACGGACAGCGAAATAGATAGAGAAAGAGAGAGAGAGAGAGAGAGTTTAGTAAAACTATATATGTAAATAGCATTTAACAGATTTCATCTCATTACTGCAAAGCTTTGTACTGGGTATACGAAAGTCGTATTATAAAAAGATAGATAGATAGATAGAATAAGTACATAAAGTAGACTGAAAATAGTACAAACTATTTTTCATCTGTTTTCGTTTGCATTCAACAGATTCCATCCCCTTGCTAAACAGACTCGTGTATCTACAGGGTATATTCAAGTCAAATTGTGCATAAACTGCTATTTGCAGCAGACATATGCAAAATCCCCCCGGACCATGCTCAGCTCCTTAGCATATTCATAGTCGCATCTGAGCCAAGAAACATTTAGATTGCTTTAATTGGATTTTCTGCAGAAGAAAATGCAGAAAATTACAGATTCAACAAGCGGAAAACAAGTGGAAATATTCACTTGCTTGAGTTAACGATTTGCTCTTCTGATATTACAAATTCAATAAACTCATATTTAGGTGTGCACATGAACAGGTTAGCCCAGACTTTTCTTCACTTCACTTCACTTCAGGCTTTTAGCCTTTTCGACTCTCAGGAAAGAAACTTCAGAGGCGTAAAAGCATAAGTTGGCTAATTAATCTGCTTAATGGCTTTAGCAAACTTTTGAAATCGTTTTACCGACTCGTAATCCGATCTTTTCGGTTTTCCTTTTAACAATGAAATTGTTCAAGAATTCACAGTACAAACTGCACGTTCACAATTTCATTAAAAGCAGCTTAAACGCCGGCCAATTTGCGTAAAAGTGAAAGGAATTTTCCGTCTATTGGCCATTTTTTCTACGCAACAGACAGTGAAAATGCTCAACAATTTTTTCAAAGCATTTTTCCTTTTTCAAGAATTTTTTTTAAGTGCTTTCACGTTAGCCAAGGACATTTACCAGCAAAGCCATGTTAAATGTCTACCTTAATTTCGTTTTCATTTTAATTTGCTGCAACAGTTTCGCATTTCGGCGAATTTAGGCCTTACATAAATGAATGCATTTTATTTATATTTTATACATTGAAGCGCATTCTAGATACCTTTGCTGCCTGCATTTGTTAGTAGAGCTAAAAGCTTTTCCTGATTAAGTATACATTTTTAAATTTTTGTTTGCACTTTTACTTACTTTATCCAGAATTTTATTCATATATTGTTTATTTAAGCAATTTTTAAATATTTATTAACCATTTATTATGGTTCAGAGTAAACCTACAAGTTTTCCTTTATTTAGTTCTTCATTTTATATTAGATTTTTTTCAGTTTTCTTTTTTTTTTCTCAGAAATATTCAGCTCGCCACTAAAAGTTTATGAACGAGCAGCGTTTAAAGTGCTTCAGCATATATGCACACACGTAGCTAAAAGTTTTCATTAATTCCATTTTATTTGCTTTTTTGCTTTTTTTTATCAACTGTTTGCAGTTTTTGCTGAAACGCGAAAGTTGGCTCATATGCGTTAAGCATGTCTTTAAATGCCTTAAATACTGAAATGCAGCCCAAATAAGTAGGCTATGGAAATATTTAAATCATTTATTAATTGCAGCTTATTATTGTATGGAATTCACTCTTATATAAATTCCTTTATTATCGTAATGTATACACCTTATACATTCCAGGAATTTTAGGCGTCGGCATACAGACACATACTTGCATGCACAAGTGCAATCTGAACATTTTAAGCAGCTCTCTCAGCCTGTCATAGTTCCTGGAATTTCAACTCTTCTCACGATTCACTTGAAATTACTTCACTGATTAATTCTCGCGAGGAAGCCAAGTTGGATTATGTCTAAGTATTTATTAGGTGAAATATCTCTTACTCAAATTAATTGTTTCCACGAATTTTCGGGCTACGTGATGCTCTCTAAATTTATATCCGTCTAAATTGAAGTTGATTTGTTTTAATTGCCTTTCGACTTTTAAAGATTGTCTTTAGGTCAAGACAATGTTATGATTTAAGATGTTATCTCTACAAATTAATGTAAAAGTCTAAGACGCTTCAAGCTATTTTTAATTAATTGGCTTGATAATTTTTTAAATTCTTAATTGAGACCCAGCTTGAATAAACGACTGATAGCACAACATTTTAAACTGTGGTCAATACGAATCGGCTTACAATTATAGCCTGACCGATTGCCTGAAAAAAATAAAATAGGAATACCAAAAGCCACAACTTTCACGCCTTGCTCTGCAATTTAATGGCTCAATAAACTCATTTCCTTTTTAGCTCTGTATGGAGCGTAGGTGGACGCCATGCTCATAGCGCATAATTACAGTTTGTTGAGCGTACACTCTCATAGTAATTATCCCTCGTTCTTATACTCTGCTCCACTTCACGCTTGGCCGAGCTTTTATAGTTTAACTGCCAAAAGGGTGTAGCAACACGTTGCAACAATGGCGAGCTCTTGACGTAGTAAAATCTAATATTTAAAGCCAAGCAGGTGAGAATTTTGCAAACGGCCATATGCGATAGGATAATACTTGTTTGAGGTTTGATTGAAAATAGTACAAATGAAATGAATATATATTTATGTATTATATATATTATATATATATTTTTATATATATATATATATATATATATTTATATTTATTTATATATATTTTTTATATATATTTTTTTTTTATATATATATTTTTGTTTATTTAAATTTTTCTTTCTCAGATTATTAAACTACAGCTCTAATTCTGCCTGTAGACGATGCAGAGAGAGTGTCCCACCCAATATACTCCACTCAGTGCATGCACGGGCATAGAAAACAGCAGCAAAAAAACTCCCTTTGTTGTGGCATGTATTGATTTTGTTACAGCTCTATATGCTCTGCTCTGTGCCCTAACAAAACCGAAAAGCTTTTCCACGGAAAATGATTTGTGTGCGAATCAATTAAATAAATAAAAATATGAATTAACCTTTAATTTAAATATTTTGCATATAATTGAGTGCACTTTCGGCACTTGACTTTTCAATGTTTTCATTAAACAGTTTGTTTATATTTCCGCAGATCAAAACAAAATCTTGAACAAAATATTTATTAAATTTCGCGAAAAAAAGAAAAATAAAAGCAAACAAACCACAAATTTGTATCCGCAATAAAGTGCCTAAGTATTTTGAATAAAGTAAACAATGATAGAATATGCCATGCCCTATGTTGATTTTCTCTTTTACTAGGTATATACATATATATATATTTGAATAGCTGAGTGCCCCCCACAAGGCACGCAACTGCTGCAAATTCATTGATAAATATTTCAGTGGAATCAATTTTACTTAATTGTCGAACGCAATGAGAATTTTATGTGTTTTAAATTGTATGTTTTTATTATTATCATTAATGTTGTTTTTGTTGTAATTGATATGTTTATTTTGCTGTTTGTGATATGTGATCGGAATACTAAACCAAATGACGAGCTGTCCGACTGACTTAGTATGCGGCATGGCGCGTTAGTTAAACACAGCGCGCAAATGCATTTAATACTCTTAATTGTAATGAAAATTAATTTGCATTGAAATTCAAAATGCCAACAACGGAAATGCATGCAAATGTTTTCTTTTTTCAGTTTTTCTATTTTTTTGCTGCTCTTTTTATGTATTTGATGTTTTGTTATTATTTTTATTTTATTATTAGTTAGTGAAACGCCGGCAAATAATTTCCAGTATATGGCGTGAAATATTAATTTGCAACTTACCCAGAAATTAATTACGGCCACGGTTTTAATTTATACTAAGTATTATCACAACAAAAATAACAATAGTTATTAAACTAATATTCTATTGCTGCTGGCCAAATGTAATTAGCTTTTGGTTTGTATTTACGCAATTTTCGTTATAGATTTTGCTGATAATCAAACGTCGCACTATCACACATTTACTAATTTCAAGTGTGTCTGTGTCTGTTTTTTGTTTTTGTATTTGTTTTTTAGGACTCAGTTCTATGCAAATTGAAGTCCAATGCCAAATGAATGGAAAAACAAAACAGCGACACAATAATTCACTTAGATCAAGAAACGTGATGCCTCGTTTTTTTTATCTGTTTCGATATCTTGTTGATGTGTTACAATTTATGTATTTTATTTGTATTTTTATATATATGTTTATTATATATTGGGAATACACGAAGCTGTCAGCTCGAGCGATCGCAGCGGAGCAGCCGAGCAACCGCACAATGAAAGCGCACAGAAGCAACTGATGGCTGCGTAGCCGTTTTTTGGGCCGGCAGAAGCGTATGCGCTTCTATTGATTCCTCGCACACAAGTATAAACAAAGGCTGGCGCGCGCGCACACACAGACGCCAGCAGCAGCAGCAGCAGCAGCAGCAGCAGCAGCAGCGGCGGAGCAAAGCAAGAATACGCATACGTCATGTGGTACAAGCAAAAGGCAAGCAAGCACAAGCAGGTGCAGCGATATCTTAATCAATTTTCGTAATGAACACCAATAAAAATCAGATAGCGGTAAACAACAACGGCAACGTCAAGAATCACAGCTAGGAAGCTGGGCGTGTCTCTGCTTTATATCAATCCGAAAATCGTGCGAAAGTCGTATTCATTTATTTATCTGCTCCAAGCACCTACCCACTTTTTTATGTGCATGTTGTCAGCTTTGATTGCCACCCCGAAACAGAAAAAAAAAAAAATTGATATACAACAACAGCAAGAACAATGACAGCAACAAGAGTGAGTGATAGCAATAAAACTCTGTTTATCATATATCAATGCAATCATTCGTAATATCGAATAATTGAAGATAAATGCCTCAGTGATAAGTAACGCATAGATATCGAGAATTAGCTTGTGCCGTGCATGGAATATTTTATTTTAATTAGACTGTTGCCCGGTCAATCGAGCAAAGATTTCAATGTTATCTGCGCGAAAGAATATCAAGTAAACATTCATTTATCTTTATGTTGGGTAATTAAATGAGCGAACCACATCTATGTGTTTATACACTGATAAAAAATGGGTCAACACTCACATGCTAAGAGGTTTTAGAAAAACCAACCAGCCAACTTCTTATGCCCATAGCGGGGGTGAAATAATTGCATGGGGTGTAATGGACTAACTGCGATGCAAGGGACAGGTAGAAGAATGCCATTCAGGCAGTTAAGGCTCCGCGGCAAGGTTAGGGGACAGAATATATGCTATAGCTCTCGATAAACTCATATCTTCAGCTAATATTGTTGTCGGGGGTTTCTTTAAGGTTATCTAGAATAATTAGAGGCAGCCAATGCGACCTCAAAATTTAGCTATAGTATATAAATATATGCTCAGTTGAATATTGTTAAGGTAGTTCATGTGAATATGTAGAAGCTAAGACTCATTTGATTCACTGCGAAATACCCTATATGAAAACTTAGTATAAGTATGCGCTCTTTAACATTATATAGACTTTAATACCATATAAATTTTAGTACTGCTCACTCTCTCATTCTACCTCTCACCCCCGCCCTGTCTGCCTCTCTCATTAAACTATAGAATACAATTTACAGAAATTCCATAAAATACTTTCAATTGCTTCCCTCTCTCTCTCTCCCTATCTCTCTCTTTCTTACGCATCTCTATTCGTTTAACCCTCTCCAGGGTATTCCAATCATTCGATTATTAATTTGTTTTGTCGGCAATCAATAAGTGTTTCAATTGACAGCCTCACTCACTTTCATGTCTGATATCATTTATATTGATGGCCTTTTTAATGCTTGCAATGAAGCCGTCGACGCAAATTTATTAAATGAATTGTGATCAGCTGTTGATTAAAGCCGTATCTAAATTCCATCATTTTGATGGCGTCACGCCTCATTTGGGCACCCTAAAGAGTTACACAAATACGCCTAAATTCAGAAGACGAACAGCGATGGCCATAAATCGTTTAATATTTACCTGTCAATTGAATTAAATACAAACTAATTAAGGTAAAATGTTGTCCATAAAATTTACGCACTCAAGCGTTCAGCGTTGAGCGTTTCGCACATTCAAGATAAATTTCGCTAGATTTTGTCTGGAGCTTAAAGAGTCTTTCGATAGGCAAATACCTGTTGCTCAAGGTGCTAATTGCTTAAATTGATTTCGATTCTGTTGTTTATCAACTTTAAGTATGAGCCACTAAATATCGCCACGCTTGTAAGACAATTTCGATTTCGATCTCAATCTGAAAATTTAATAAGAAAAACACTTTAAGATTTCGCATTTTAAGCATTCTTATTATTATTGTTTATTTTCTTTATTTTACTGCAGTTTAATAGCTTCTGGCTTATCGATTCTTTTTCGCCGGTGAAGAGATTTTTTTGGCTGCGGCTTTGTTTGCCTCATTAACGTCCGTTGCTCACTAAACGCATTAAATTTGAATGCAGTTATCCATAAATTCTGCTTGAGTGCAGCTGGCAGTTGATTCAATTCCTGCTAAGTCAAAACAATAAAAAGATTCATAAATATGATAATGATTGTTGCCATTCATAGTCTGTTGTTAGGGTCTTCGAGAGCACGTGCTATTGATAGCGCATGTTAACTTGATGCAAATGTGATTAGCTGTTGCCATGGTGAATTGCTGAACGGGTATTTGTATGCGTGTGAGTGTGTGTGTGAGTGTGTGCCTTACAGTGCATTCGTCTGCTTTGAAGAGGATTATTGTGTCTGCCTTTGTTATATGACAGGTATTAGTTGGATTTTGCGAAATGGCCACAGCTCCAGCCGCATTTGCACCTATTTTAAATGATTTGCACAAAGAAGCTAAAGCACGTGGCACTTACATATATGTATGTATGTGACTAACACATGGATATGGATATGGAGACAACTCTATCACGCCCAGCTCGCGCAGGTGTTAATGAAGTTCGCATGCCATTCGAACGAAAATACGCACAGCCAGGCGACATCCACGACAGACAAAAGCGAGTTAGGCCAATTAAATATCATATTTGATAGAAAAATAAAACAAATTAATTCAAGTCTGCCGTCAGAACAAATGTGTGAACAACTAATGCGAGAAAAGTACTCGACTGGCAGCTTGTCGTATGCTCTCTATGGCCACTTGAGTGTTTCAGGCATTTTCTATTCTCTATGGCCATTCAACAGGTGACGAGAAGCACCTCAAAAGAACTTGAGCTTTGAGTTCACTGAAGACCGTCGAAAGTCTCTTTGCTGCCAGCTTCAGCAATCTCCTTTCAACACATATTTAAAAATATTTTCTGGCAGAAATTAATAAACTTCAGTTGTCATTAAACTGTCCAACTTCTGTCTAAATTCACACAATTAGCAAGTCAAGCAATATTTTAGACAGACATCTGTCAGCAATCAGCATGTGTAATAGGCCAAATAATTCACGCCATTTGACTGCGTTTACTGCTTTAAATGAAAATATTTCCACTAGAAGTGTGAGTTGGGCAGGTCAGACTAGACGAGCTTTCAAATGCGAAAGGAAGAAGGCGAGTGGGGCAGGCTAGACTTGGGAAGCCTCAAGGCAAATATCTATATATAGATATATTTATGAATATATTTTACAAGGAATTCAAGTTTTCTTACATGTCAGAAGTGTATATGCTCTTACCATATAAATAATACTCGTGTTATCTATGAACTGAAAACATAATTAAAATTTATGCAGAAATTGTTTAAAATTCGTTTAAGGTTTGCCTGCATATCATGGATTCCTGCAAGGTATCTATATATATATATATATATACCTTACTCGGAACTCTCTGTGGCTAACTGCTGCTTGTTGCATATTGTTTGCCTGCGACCTTTAAAATATGTTCCGGGCACAGAAAGAATTTAGTTTTTATTTGTGATAAGGGTCGGACTCAACTTCAAAGTTTCATGGGCAAATATCTTGCATAATCTTATAACCGAGAAGGTCACAAACAATTTAATTTCCAATGAAATTTGAATTTGTTTGCTGGCTGACAAAGCAACAACCATAAATAAATATATTTTCTATCATTTTTTCTCCCTCTGTGCCTCAGCTATCATAATAAACGCAATCTTTTTCAAGAGCCCAGCTCAATAGACGAATGTGTGAAATTCAAAACAGGGAAACCCACAAAAAGCTTGGACAAGACATTTTCATTTTGGTTCAAGTGCCTCAACAGACAGCCGTGAGATTTATGAAATGTTGCAAAAAGTTGAAGACATTCGGCTGCAGTTGAAACTTTTGGCCGAGCAATTCCCGTGGCTAACCGAAAACTGAGCAGCTAGCATTAAAGTTCTGTCAAGATTTAAGCGAAAAAGTTTCGAGTTCTTTATGTTGAGCAGTTTCGTTGGTGCTTGGCATAATTGAGCTAATCAGTGCAATTGCATTTCCGACGTGGCCTGGCTTACGTTTACGAGGGCAGCACTAAAAATATCTATTTATTTATATATGTATGTATGTGTGTCAGGCAAATATTTGCTGCTGTTGGCGCTGAGCTAATAGATTATTAATCCCGAATATGCATTGCACTTTAATTAAAATGTTGTTAACATTAGATTTGGATGCGTTGCGTTCCGTTGCGTTGCGTTGCGGTGTTAATGCCGCTAGCCAAATAAATAATTCCAATTCTTTATCATTTTATTTACTTTACGCGCGCCACAGAGCACGCGCTCAGCGCACTGTCAATGCTTTAATTATTTTTATTTGCCTTGAATGCTCCAGCCCAAGAAATATATACATACATATATGAAAAACACATTTTCATTAACAACAACAAACAACAAACAACAAAAATAATAAAAGAGCGTAGCACCGACAGCATTTTGCTTAGTTCCATTTGATCATAATTTTAGTGTGTGATTTTGGCTCTTTTTATGGCCACATAAATGTTTTAAACAATCGCATGGGTTTTTTTCCTCTCTTCGTCTTCTTCTTGTGTTTGGCTTTGGCACATTACGTTTTTTATGAGCGCCACGGAAGGAAGCGCAGCGCCCCATGAATGGAACGAGGCGCACACAGTAGATTCAAGAACTCAACTGTGGAATATTTTCTCGATCGGAATTCGTGCTGTCATACGAAGCCGTAATTATTGTATATTGTATATTCTATATTGACTTTGCTTGTGTTTAATGCTGCGATAATTTTTTGAATGATTTGATGTTATTTAGACGAGCTGTTAGAAATTTCGGAAAGTTTTTGCAAATGGAATTTTAATACGATTTTTTGTATACAAAAATTGGCAATTTATAGTATATGAAGGCTATAGAAAAGTCGATGTGTGTAAACGAAAAATCGATATGCATAAATATATGTATATCTTTGAGCTGTAAGCAGACCAAATAGGAGCAATAGATAATGATATGGTAATAAAATCAAATATGTTCAGACATTAAATCGCTTTTGATGTTAAATTCAAACTACATATTTTGCCATTTGTATAAAATAACTGAATATTCCGTATCGCTGGCTTCAAGCTAAACAATTGCCATAATGTAGTTATGCGGAATAGCAGAGCTTCTCTCTCGTGGCTCTGAAATCTAGCTAAGCTCATGCATTAAAGAGCCATTTCATATGAATGCTTGCATATATTTTCCTCACTTTATTGAGCTTTGCTTAGCAGGGAAAAATGGATTTCTGCTTATCAACAAGAAACTTTCGGCTGTGTCAACACCCAGCGTGTGAGCCAACTAAGACGGCGCAGTCCGAAGAGAGTGAGAACACGCTTCGTTGCATATTGCTCCGATGTTGTTTGCTAGCGCGCCCTTCATGTGTCGCTTGCAAAACAAAAGAATCAAAATATAAACAAAAGTTTACTTTAAGCCGAGACGCAAGCATTAAAAGTAGCTGCAGCTGCCACAGTGTTTGCTTTGTCTTCATTTTTTTTCTTTGCATTTTATTTAATTTTTCGCTGTGATAATGCGTCTGTCAGATACGAGGGTTGTTTTGTAAGTTAATGCGGGCTGCATTGCAATAAAGTGCATGCTAAACTTTACGAGCTAACGTTGCGAAAATAATGCTATTACTATTATACTATATGCTGCTGCATGTTGTTGTTGCTACTGTTGATGTTGTTGTTGTTGTTGGAGTTGGTGGCGCTGTGGTGTTTGCTGAAGCATAACAGCTGCTGCTTGGTTCTTCGCTGTTTCTGTCTCTGTCTCTGTCGCACTGCTAGCCGTATGTGGTGCGCACCAAGCCTGTGAATTGGAACGAGAGAGAAAGCAAAAGCAAATGGATTTTTTAACAAAAGTTGGCAACGCGGGCGCTAGCTATTAAAGCTGACAGCGGACGTAGCATACTTTTAGGCTTTAGCTGAAATTCTGTGCTTTGCATGCGCAATGACAGGGCAAGACAAGATGATTAAGACAACAATTACCACACATTAAGCTCAGCTGCACACAAACACACACACACACACACACACACATAATTATATGCCGCTTGGACTCTCATATGACACCCAGTGAATGACAAATTTCAGCGTGCAATTGGGCGTAGCCCAGCCGCAATTACCAATCTATATTATCATAATTGTGTGTCTGTTGCAGCTGAAACGAGACTTGTCAGATAGATGATTAAAATGCTGCTTAAATGAGATTAGTAGGCATTAAAGTTTTATTGCTAGTTTGATTAGCATGATGAATAACAAAGGCGTTATATACAAAGCAGCGAAATAAAAAAAAAAACAAAATAAAAACAAAGACAAAGGCAACGACAACGACAACAACATTAAGCATTAGTCATAGCCACGATAGCCTCCATAGCTGCCATAGCTGCCGCGATCACGATAGTAATCACGCTCCCTGGCTATCGGCAGACCATAGCGATCTGTGTTGCGATAGTAGCCATAGCCACGATACCGCTGGCCACTATACTCCGGCTGCCAATAGCCCGAATATTGTCTTAAGCCGCCATTACCTCCATATCCACCGTAACCGCCGTATCCCGAAGTGCCCAATATATTTGTGGTCGGGTAGTAGCCGCTGCTGGGATAATAGCCGCCGCCCGTGCTGGGGTAGAAGCCGGCGCCGTTGTAGGTGCTGCTTGGATAGTAGCCAGCGCCGGAGCTGGGATAATAGCCGGTGTTGGGTCTATTGTAGTAGCCCGTGCTGTAGCCATAATTGGGATAATTATAGCCATAGTTGGGATAGCCAGAGCCCTGTCCAAATAAACCGCCCAAGTTCAGCACTTAAGGGCGCAGTGGAAATTTTTATAATTGAGCAATCGTTATGTTTCCGCGTCAGACGCTTCTTACACTTGGCTGAAGTTTCGGCAGTCGCTAAATCGTTCGCTTTGGCATCCTTTGTCGCCGGCACCGGCTCACTCCTGGCAATCGCACCGCAGAGAAGCAGCAGCTACATTCAAATTGATTACACACACTTTTAGGATTAGCTAAACTCCTTTTGCCATGCCCTCCGAATACCTACCAAAAGTGGTAAGCAGCACTTGGCATACATGATGTTAGCTGATTTTAGCTGGCTTTGCTATATGAATTGCAAATGTGCAGAGAGAATGGCGCAGAGACAACTGGCTGAAGCAACGCTTGTACTTTAAATAATTCTGTTTCCCAGACTGCGGGGCCAATTTATATTTTTCATTTTCCAGCTGAGTTGCTGCGCTCAAGTCGACGGAGACGCAGACGTCTACGTCTACGTCGACGTTGCCGAAACAAACAAACCGAAACAATAATAAAATAAGCTTGGCCCAGCGTCAAGTCGCACTTCGCAGGCCAGCTAAAACGAGGCGGCTACGTTACTCTTATTACTCATACGACACGTAAGCCGGCGCACTTACGTATTCAGGGCTGGGCCTGGCAGGGCTTTACAGATCCAAATTAATGTAATGTTATGTTAAATTATTTTCATTTAAAAATCAATTACAGAAAATTTGATTATTTAATTGGTTTTGTTACACGAAATATAATTTCGAGTGGTAAATCCTATTCTTGAGTATTCTAGGCTTTGCCTCAAATTATATAATACGAACGACCTTTCGGCTGGCTGATTATGCACTATTATTAATATTTGTATGGGGCAGGTGACAAAATAAATGCCTCATTTTGGCTGTCTCTTGTGGCTTGTCGCTTCTTTGTTGGCAGTGCGTGAGTTTAATTTAAGATATTTGCGCTTTAAGCTTTGGCAAACATAAACAAACGTAAACTGGAAATTGTTTTGTTTAGGCTGCGTTCACAGATCGCTTTCTTTCATGTGAGCCGACGGGCATATACATATATGAATATATATATATATATATATATATATTTTTTTGTGAGAACTATAGACAGAAAAATTGTTTGCTTGCTATATCTTTAATTCCAATTATCTACCCACACACACACACACACAGGGACAAATCTGCGGCAGGGGCCAAAAACTTGTGGCGCTTCTGCAAATATTTGCAAGCTATTCTGGTATGGAGCCACGGCTTTGGCTGCTTCCCTTTGCTCGACTTGCCGCAGCAAAGACAATAGAGAAAAAGCACCTTTGGGTTCATGCACTCCAAATTCATTCATGAAACGTTTAGGTGTGACTGCTAATTGGCCAATTTTAGCATTCGTAGGAAGACTACTATAATCGACGGGATGCTTGACTTCAGCTGTTCAAACTAGCTCTTTGTCCGCCTGCAGCTGTTGTGCCATCTATAAAGTTCTTGTAAAGCACTTTACATCCACTTCAGCTCACATACATAGCTCGCAGTATATATAACCTCGATGTGCATATCTCTTTTAGCACCAACGAAACGGTGTGAACAGCATTTGGGCTTGGGCGATGCGGGAATTACAACTTCTCAATATTGACTTGTCAAAGTCGTAAAACTAAACAAAAACTGGGTTACAGCGCGTCGCAGCACGCAATTCAAGGTGAACCCTAAGGCAATGTTATCAATTGAACCTTTTAGCTTTGCACTTATTATGCAAGAGCTGATGAGTTATGGACTGAGAGTGATTCATGAACTGTGTCGACTTTCACTTTACGCACTCAAGAGCTTCCAGCTAAATTATGTGCAAAGTTCTTTAATGTAGAGCAGCATTTGTTTGCCTTAAATCAAGTTCATGTCTATTTGAGGCTGAATATTAAGTAATTTTTGCTTCTGGCCTAAACAGACAACACAAATTGTGTTCTTACCTTAAATTATTCATACAAAATGTTATTCGTTTACTTAGCTTCAACGAGAACCAGTTGGAATAACAATCAGCGCTCAAGGATAACAAGACACCTCGGCAGAAAAGAAATATTTAATATACTTTTCAGCATGCATACCTGGAATTATTTTCACAAAATTAAAATGCTCCGACTAAATCAACTTCCCCTTAATGTAAGCAAAGCACTTTGTTTGTGAATGACTGACTGACTGTCAGGTCAGAGCACATCACAAAAGTTCCTTTTCATCATACAGTCATTGTTAGAAAAATATATTTAAATTGCGAAAATAAGAGACTTAATTATATATTTTTGTAATTTCAGTTCGTCTGCTGGAAGCTGTGTAACAACTAAATGGGAAAGCTCAACTGAACGATACCCTGAACGAATTACGCCTCCAGATCCGAATATATTGCTTACATCCATGCACAATAACCTTATTGACTTGGGCTTTTAAATGTTATCGACCTCAATTATAGTTAAGCTGTGTGCCAAATTTCTCTCATATAAAGGAGCCAACAAAGACACAGACATCTCTATTGAAGCTCTTCATATATGTATGATATATATACAAATCTTTTGGATTCTGCCACGCCCTCTTCTGTCTGCTGCAGTTTAACAAAACCCATTATGCCCCAAATTACCATTTACAAACTGTTCAAGGTATAAAAAGTTGTCTGGGTTTTTGCTCAGTTGCTTTGCTGCTTCTGCCAGCTGCAGTTGGTTAATTTATTCATAGCATACTTTCGGGCGGCACCAAAAAGAATAACATTTTCTTGGCTTCGCTGGCGTGGAAAAGGGAAATGGAAAATAGTAAACAACTATGGGCATTGATTTTTCTTACATTTTATTTAATTTCATAATTTCACTTTCGACATAACAATTCATTTCTCCGTTTCAAGCATTATTAGAATAGAAATTAAATAAACTATCAACTAAAATCTAAAGAAGGCGAACAAAATACAAATTAATACATAGATGTATATAAAAATGCAGAATAAACAACATGTCACAAACAATATCTGGATTTCCATCGTTTTTTTTTTTACAATTCTCTTCTGATTTCCTTCTATTTTCGCCACTGCCAAATATCAAGATGCAAAAGCGTTAAGCAAATAGAAAAAGATTTAGCCGAGTCCGGAAGAGTCTAGGCCCGGCTGATAGTTGACAGGAAGCTTAGAGTGCATTTCGATTACAACAAGAGCAAAAAATTAATTTCTTCTTTTTTCTTTAAAGCAAGTTAGATGAACACATTCAATGGGCACTTGATTCCTTCTCTTTTCCTATTATTTTCTTTTTTGTGTTTTAGTTCTTTTTTATGTTTTTTCTTACATTTTTTTTTTTTTTTGTTGAACCTTTACTGGCTGAGAGTATTATCTCGTTAATAAAAACACTTAGACTACGCTGGTTAACTGGCCAATTGGGATTAGTCGAGGTACTGCGGATTGCGGGAGAAGTGCAGAGGTTACAGGCGGTGCTGGGAACGGGAGGTAGGCGGGAACTGGGATCAATTGAGGGTAGTTTCAGAGACGTTCAGACGTCAATTGTAGTGTGTCTAGTTCGTTGTCGACTCTGCCACAGGCTGTCCAAATAAACCGCCCAAGTTCAGCACTTAAGGGCGCAGTGGAAATTTTTATAATTGAGCAATCGTTATGTTTCCGCGTCAGACGCTTCTTACACTTGGCTGAAGTTTCGGCAGTCGCTAAATCGTTCGCTTTGGCATCCTTTGTCGCCGGCACCGGCTCACTCCTGGCAATCGCACCGCAGAGAAGCAGCAGCTACATTCAAATTGATTACACACACTTTTAGGATTAGCTAAACTCCTTTTGCCATGCCCTCCGAATACCTACCAAAAGTGGTAAGCAGCACTTGGCATACATGATGTTAGCTGATTTTAGCTGGCTTTGCTATATGAATTGCAAATGTGCAGAGAGAATGGCGCAGAGACAACTGGCTGAAGCAACGCTTGTACTTTAAATAATTCTGTTTCCCAGACTGCGGGGCCAATTTATATTTTTCATTTTCCAGCTGAGTTGCTGCGCTCAAGTCGACGGAGACGCAGACGTCTACGTCTACGTCGACGTTGCCGAAACAAACAAACCGAAACAATAATAAAATAAGCTTGGCCCAGCGTCAAGTCGCACTTCGCAGGCCAGCTAAAACGAGGCGGCTACGTTACTCTTATTACTCATACGACACGTAAGCCGGCGCACTTACGTATTCAGGGCTGGGCCTGGCAGGGCTTTACAGATCCAAATTAATGTAATGTTATGTTAAATTATTTTCATTTAAAAATCAATTACAGAAAATTTGATTATTTAATTGGTTTTGTTACACGAAATATAATTTCGAGTGGTAAATCCTATTCTTGAGTATTCTAGGCTTTGCCTCAAATTATATAATACGAACGACCTTTCGGCTGGCTGATTATGCACTATTATTAATATTTGTATGGGGCAGGTGACAAAATAAATGCCTCATTTTGGCTGTCTCTTGTGGCTTGTCGCTTCTTTGTTGGCAGTGCGTGAGTTTAATTTAAGATATTTGCGCTTTAAGCTTTGGCAAACATAAACAAACGTAAACTGGAAATTGTTTTGTTTAGGCTGCGTTCACAGATCGCTTTCTTTCATGTGAGCCGACGGGCATATACATATATGAATATATATATATATATATATATATATTTTTTTGTGAGAACTATAGACAGAAAAATTGTTTGCTTGCTATATCTTTAATTCCAATTATCTACCCACACACACACACACACAGGGACAAATCTGCGGCAGGGGCCAAAAACTTGTGGCGCTTCTGCAAATATTTGCAAGCTATTCTGGTATGGAGCCACGGCTTTGGCTGCTTCCCTTTGCTCGACTTGCCGCAGCAAAGACAATAGAGAAAAAGCACCTTTGGGTTCATGCACTCCAAATTCATTCATGAAACGTTTAGGTGTGACTGCTAATTGGCCAATTTTAGCATTCGTAGGAAGACTACTATAATCGACGGGATGCTTGACTTCAGCTGTTCAAACTAGCTCTTTGTCCGCCTGCAGCTGTTGTGCCATCTATAAAGTTCTTGTAAAGCACTTTACATCCACTTCAGCTCACATACATAGCTCGCAGTATATATAACCTCGATGTGCATATCTCTTTTAGCACCAACGAAACGGTGTGAACAGCATTTGGGCTTGGGCGATGCGGGAATTACAACTTCTCAATATTGACTTGTCAAAGTCGTAAAACTAAACAAAAACTGGGTTACAGCGCGTCGCAGCACGCAATTCAAGGTGAACCCTAAGGCAATGTTATCAATTGAACCTTTTAGCTTTGCACTTATTATGCAAGAGCTGATGAGTTATGGACTGAGAGTGATTCATGAACTGTGTCGACTTTCACTTTACGCACTCAAGAGCTTCCAGCTAAATTATGTGCAAAGTTCTTTAATGTAGAGCAGCATTTGTTTGCCTTAAATCAAGTTCATGTCTATTTGAGGCTGAATATTAAGTAATTTTTGCTTCTGGCCTAAACAGACAACACAAATTGTGTTCTTACCTTAAATTATTCATACAAAATGTTATTCGTTTACTTAGCTTCAACGAGAACCAGTTGGAATAACAATCAGCGCTCAAGGATAACAAGACACCTCGGCAGAAAAGAAATATTTAATATACTTTTCAGCATGCATACCTGGAATTATTTTCACAAAATTAAAATGCTCCGACTAAATCAACTTCCCCTTAATGTAAGCAAAGCACTTTGTTTGTGAATGACTGACTGACTGTCAGGTCAGAGCACATCACAAAAGTTCCTTTTCATCATACAGTCATTGTTAGAAAAATATATTTAAATTGCGAAAATAAGAGACTTAATTATATATTTTTGTAATTTCAGTTCGTCTGCTGGAAGCTGTGTAACAACTAAATGGGAAAGCTCAACTGAACGATACCCTGAACGAATTACGCCTCCAGATCCGAATATATTGCTTACATCCATGCACAATAACCTTATTGACTTGGGCTTTTAAATGTTATCGACCTCAATTATAGTTAAGCTGTGTGCCAAATTTCTCTCATATAAAGGAGCCAACAAAGACACAGACATCTCTATTGAAGCTCTTCATATATGTATGATATATATACAAATCTTTTGGATTCTGCCACGCCCTCTTCTGTCTGCTGCAGTTTAACAAAACCCATTATGCCCCAAATTACCATTTACAAACTGTTCAAGGTATAAAAAGTTGTCTGGGTTTTTGCTCAGTTGCTTTGCTGCTTCTGCCAGCTGCAGTTGGTTAATTTATTCATAGCATACTTTCGGGCGGCACCAAAAAGAATAACATTTTCTTGGCTTCGCTGGCGTGGAAAAGGGAAATGGAAAATAGTAAACAACTATGGGCATTGATTTTTCTTACATTTTATTTAATTTCATAATTTCACTTTCGACATAACAATTCATTTCTCCGTTTCAAGCATTATTAGAATAGAAATTAAATAAACTATCAACTAAAATCTAAAGAAGGCGAACAAAATACAAATTAATACATAGATGTATATAAAAATGCAGAATAAACAACATGTCACAAACAATATCTGGATTTCCATCGTTTTTTTTTTTACAATTCTCTTCTGATTTCCTTCTATTTTCGCCACTGCCAAATATCAAGATGCAAAAGCGTTAAGCAAATAGAAAAAGATTTAGCCGAGTCCGGAAGAGTCTAGGCCCGGCTGATAGTTGACAGGAAGCTTAGAGTGCATTTCGATTACAACAAGAGCAAAAAATTAATTTCTTCTTTTTTCTTTAAAGCAAGTTAGATGAACACATTCAATGGGCACTTGATTCCTTCTCTTTTCCTATTATTTTCTTTTTTGTGTTTTAGTTCTTTTTTATGTTTTTTCTTACATTTTTTTTTTTTTTTGTTGAACCTTTACTGGCTGAGAGTATTATCTCGTTAATAAAAACACTTAGACTACGCTGGTTAACTGGCCAATTGGGATTAGTCGAGGTACTGCGGATTGCGGGAGAAGTGCAGAGGTTACAGGCGGTGCTGGGAACGGGAGGTAGGCGGGAACTGGGATCAATTGAGGGTAGTTTCAGAGACGTTCAGACGTCAATTGTAGTGTGTCTAGTTCGTTGTCGACTCTGCCACAGGCTCCACCTTGGTTTCAGCTGCAACGGGTGCCTCAACCTTGACTTCTACAGGCGTGGATGCCTCAGCAACGGGTGCGTCAGCCTTGACTTCCACAGGCGTGGATGCCTCAGCAACGGGTGCCTCAACCTTGACTTCTACAGGCGTGGAGACTTCAGCAACGGGTGCCTCAGCCTTGACTTCCACAGGCGTGGATGCCTCGGCTACTGGTGCCTCAGCTTTGACTTCAGTTGGCGTAGATGCCTCAGCAACGGGTGCCTCAACCTTCACTTCAGCTGGTGTGGATGCCTCAGCAACGGGTGCCTCAACCTTGGTTTCAGCTGGTGCGGAAGCCTCGGCAACTGGTGCCTCAGCTTTGACTTCTACAGGCGTGGAAGCCTCAGCAACAAGTTCCACTGGCTTGACGTTCTCCTCAACAGTCGCTGTCACCTCGGGCGCGTCCGCTGGATTAGCCTCGCGTTTCTTGTGGTATTTATCCAGATTCTGGGTGCAGGAACATGGGCACATGCATTGATCCTTTGGCCCAGCGCCCGAGAAAATTGAGTGCACGCTGAAGCTGTTCGGTATCTTGGCTGGCTGGACACCCAGTGGGAATGGATCAACAGTTTGATATTTGTTTGGCGTGTGAATCGAATTGTCATCACAATTGGCGTAGTACTCCGCTGGCAATATGACCACGGGCATGAAGGCGATCACAGCACCCTTAGGAATCTTGTCGGGTGGATAGAAGGCCGGCAGGCCAGGTGCCTGTGGCACGACGGGCAGTTGGGTTAGTGACATGGCGTTCATTATGCTTCCGAAATTCGGGTTTCCATTGAAGCCGGTGAATTGTTTGTTAAAGTCGACCGAGGCCGGATTCGAGTTGGGATAGGATGTGGAGGAGGTATAGGTTGGTATTGAAGAGTGCGGCTTATCGGCATTACAAACGCAGGTTTCGCTGCTTGGC
The DNA here is from genome assembly GCF_001654015.2 of Drosophila navojoa. The sequence continues at coordinate 80,494 of NW_022045907.1, forward strand.
GGTTTCGACGTTACATGTAATGGGGGAGAGGGACGTGGAGTTACATTCTTGTTGGTAATTGGCGTTCGGTCAACGTAAACCGGTTTCACCGGCTTCGGTTCAATGTAAATGGGTGGTCGGGCAGTCGGTCTGTTTGTCGGTGCTGGCTCAAATGGCCTGGGTGTCGATGGGTTATATGTCGGCACACTGATCGTTGGTCGTATTGGTTCGATCGGTACCACGGGCACCGGCTTTGGATTGTTGACAAAGCGTGGCGGTTGTGGCTGTATTGGTTTGTATGGTGTGGGCGTCGATGTCGGTGTCGATGCTGGTGTTGGTCTGCGTGTGGGTGCTTGTGTGGGTGTCTTAGGTGTAATTATATTACCCGTTGGTACTTTTGTAATGCCTTTTACTGGTCTTTCCGTATTAATAGTGATAGCCGGGGCCTTTGGTTGAGTCGTGGTAATTATTTTGGTTGGTGGTCGTGGTGTGGGATTCGCAGGAACGTGGATAGGAACGGTAGTTGGGGAAGAAGGAGGAATATAGGTTAGTGGTGGTTTAGTTGTTGGCACTTTCTTAATCACAAAATTATCGTTAGGTTCGTAATTTGGTTTGAAAGTTGGCGGCTTAAAGCTCGGCTGAGTGACTTGTGAGGATGATGGTGGTTGGGGGACGACATTACCCTTAACTGGCGGCAGGTAAGTTTCAGGATCCTTGTTTGAATATCTGGGATCATCTGGCTTGTATGGTGGACGTGGGCCTTTGAATGGGAAAGTAAAATAAGTTATTTATGAGCCATTTTCAAGTGGTATGCCGAAGCTACAAACCGGGTGGTCCTGGTGGGCCTGGACGTTGAGGTCCGGGTGGTCCGGGAGGTCCGGGTGGGCCTGGACGTGTGGGACCGGGTGGTCCGGGAGGTCCTGGTGGGCCTAACAAAATCAATCAGATTAAAAACAATCAAGCCAAGTTATGCCACTGCTTCGCGCTTACCAAAAGGTCCTTTAGGTCCTGGACGATCGGGTCCATTAGGTCCGGGTGGTCCTATAAGAATTTACATTACATTTATACCACAGCCCGCAACAGTCAAATCACCAAAGTGTTGTGTAATAAGCTTTTATTATCTTAAGTTAGATCAAACGCTCAACATACCTGGTGGTCCGGGTGGGCCGGGGGGTCCCTTTGGGCCTGCAATTAATTAGTTGAGTTGCCATAAGGTTTCATTGAATTAATTAAGGAATTCTTTCAGCTTACCGCCTGGTCCGCGTGGTCCGCCGGGTCCGCCAGGTCCCTTTGGTCCGCCGGGTCCATTGGGACCGAATCCGCCGCCATCGCCTTTGCCTCCATTACCGCCGACGCCGCCCTCAGGTCCAACTATATGCACATATGGTGGAGCTGGTGGTCCAGTGGGTCCTTCAACATGCACATATTTACCAGAATCATCATGATAGTATTTTCCTTCATTAACACCTACATTGAATAAAAGATGTGAATAAGCAAAGCTCCAACATATTCAAATATTTCTGTAACTTACCCCTATAACTTCCGCTTTTAGGATTATATTTACCGGCTCCTATGGGAAATAAAGAGTAACGTGATGCAAAGCAAACGATTATTAAATTTGTAAAGATAAGGGACAAAGAGTGTGTTACGACGTATAAGAAGTGTAAATTAGCTAAGGACTAACTACAATATTGTGCATTCAGTGCGTTACAGTTCTTCATATACGGTGCTGCTAGGTACGAGCTACATTTCGATAGACCTAAACGGCTTACGACTACGGGGTGTGCTAAGATACCAAAACCAAAATAAGTAAATACTAAAATACATGCAGACAACATGCGTTAGGTCATTATTCAATATGGATTGACTAACGGTTAAACTAAGTTTAAGAAAATATAAACAAAAACAAATTCCATAACCAAAATCAAATAAAAAATTTCTTTTAAACCATTACCAGTTAGTAACGTTGCTCAAGCATCATGTATGGGGGCGTGAGAGTGTGTGTAAATAAATATTTGTACAAATGTGCCAAGGCTTCCAAAAAGGTGGGCGTGTATGGATGGGCGTGTGCTTTCTGAGTAAGTGTGTGCGTGTGTGTGCGTGTCTGTCTGTGTGCTTCATTCTTGTGCATGAAAGCATGAATGAGAAATTGTGGTTAAGTAAGTGTGTCAAATATTGGTGAAATGGTGCGTGATTTCTCAGCCAACTGCTGAGCTGAGAAACAAAACAGAAATTCGGTGATAAATTGAAAAATATATAAACAATAATTGAATGGGTTTTCGATCAAAAACAGTATAAATCTTTGATAGCAAAAGCTGATGAAGGAGATAGTGACAGTAAAGAGAGGGGGAGAGACAGATATAGAAAGAAAGGTAGAGAGATATAGAGAGGTATAGAGATAGAAAGAGAGAGAGAGAGATATTGATATTTATTGCTTGATTGTGCGCTCTTAGCAAAAGTGCTCTAATAACAGTAAAAATAACTATGGGGTGCCCTAAAGTTGCCCTGCTGTGTGTATATGTGTGCGTGTGGGTGTGTATAAAGTTGTGCCTGAATAATATAGTTTGAGAATTGTGTATTTCGAGACAGTAACAGAATGGTGTTTTTAAGATTATATTGGTTTCAAGTTTCTTGGCTGAAAATAAACAAGACTGCTTAAAATAGAACATAATTAATTGTACATTAGCATAAAATAGGCATATATCATATATCAATTTATATAATATATTGCTTAAACGGAACTTAGATCTAGGCCAGCAAAGCAGAGAAAAAATATGAACAGGCCGCTTTGCATATGGGGCAATATCGTTTAAACTTAACTGAAATGCTTAATCAATTACTTATGTGTTATCTCCCCCCGTAGCCGCTCTGCGACCTGTTCAGATTTTTATGTTTCTATCTGTGCGGCGGTGCAGTTTCAAATCTCAATTGATCTAACCTGATGTGTATTTGATTGCCCCAGGAAAACCGGTATTGGTGTGTCCAGTATAGGCGCCACTGTTGTCGGGTTGGTTGCCGTTGTAGCCACCAGTACCCCCGCCCGGACGGCCGCCAGAGCCGGCCCCGATATTCAGGTCACCGCCTGGGCGATAGGCACCACCGCCACCTGGATGGTGGTCATTACCATCAAAGATATTGCCACCATCACCAGTACGGATTCTATCGCCACCGCCCAGAGGTCCGGGTCCGGTAGCATCACCATCACCAACACCGCTACCTTGGCCGGGACGATAAATGCCAGGACGACCTGGACCGGAACCACTGCCGACCAGATGAGCATCACCGTCACCGGGTCGGGAGCCAGTGCCGGGACGGTATTTACCACCATCGCCGCGACCGCCCCCATCGCCAGTGCGGTATCTGTCACCGTCACCGACGCCGGAACCGCCACCTTGGCCGTAGGCATCTCCACCGCCAATGTTGTTGCCAGCCCCTTCGTTAGTGCGATCGCCTTCCCTATATACCGGTTTTCCTGGGGCTCCCGGTCCCACGCCGAAAGGTCCCGGTGGTCCGGGTGGTCCAGGCGGTCCCTTGGGGCCAGGTGGCCCGTTGGGACCTTTTGGACCTGCAGGACCTGCTGGGCCGTTGGGGCCGTTAGGACCTTTAGGTCCGTTTGGTCCAAATCCTCCATTGGGGCCAAAACCTCCATTAGGACCGTTTGGTCCGCCGTTTGGACCGAAGCCTCCGTTCGGACCAAACGGTCCTCCATTAGGGCCAAAGCCACCCTGGCCGCCTTGGGGGCCCACAATATGATCGTAGGGCCTATTATCAGGTGTGTACCTTCCATCATCTGAAACACAAATATTTGAATCCGCCCCAACTCTGTGTGATCGCAGTCAAAAGCTCACTGCCGCCTGCGTTTCCTGGTCTGAGGGCTGCCACCGAATGGGAGGACGGAGCTTGATCGCCAGGTCCCTCGTAAGTGTGTCCTTCGCCCGTATTGAACAGACCCTTCGGTCCCTGCGTGGAAATTGAATAACTCTTCTGTGCCTCACCCTTCAGTGGTGGAATGATAATCGAGGAGCCGGTTGAGCTACTGGTTTTGTGCTTGTTCTAGAAAGACGAACGCACATAAGTCACTGTGCGCATGGGATTCCATTGCATCAGCTTACTTCATCCACGATGAAATAGGGTACGTTAGGAACGGCGCCGTTCTTGAATTTGCCACAGCCAGCAGGGAAGTAAAGTTTGTCCCACTGGAGCAGAATGCCAGGCTCAGACGGACCACCTTTCGTCTCATTGTATAGACCGGGCGGGAAGGTCTCCACTGGTTTATTCGGCTCCACCGTGCGGTAGCCATGCACATCGGCCACGTAGTGTGTGGCGCGCAGCAGATGATAGGGATCGATCAGCCCGTAGCAGCCATAAGTAACACCGTCCGGGCCACGCGTCTCATGATGGAAGTTTCCAGTCTTTCCAACATCATAGCCATATCGATAGGCGCCTTTGACATTTCGTTATGATATTTCGTTGCGTTGGATTTGTTCGATAGGTTTGTTTTGGGGGGATTTTCAGTATTTTTGGAGTGGATTTTTTTGGTTGAAAGATAATGGTTTTAGAGTATAACGTTTTGGTGTGACAGAGAGAATTTGAGATTTGCTGAAAATTGTGCTGTGAGGTTGGTTGTAGAAGTTTACGCACCTACTTCAAAACTGCCTAACATCAATTTATACCCTGCTTTTGGGCGCTGCAACTGCAACTGCAACTGAAACTGTTGAGAACATGCCTACATAACGTACATATGAAGTTGAAGGAATATATTTAGACAGATAGAAAGAGAGAGCGAGAGGAGAGAAAATGTTTTTTGTGGTGTTTGTTTTGTGTGTTGTTTTGCTTTGTTGTTTGTTGTCATTGTAATTAGCGAGATTTAATTGTTGACTGGGGTTGGTTTGACTTTTTGATAATAGGGTGAGGGAGAGGGAGAGAGAGTGGGTGAGTGAAAGGGAGAGGGAGAGGGAGGGGAAAGGAGAGAGATAAAGAGTATGTTTATGCGAAGCCTTTTTTGCATTTTATGTATAACTTTTTTCCACTAAGATCAAAATAAGTACATAAAAAAATATATATATATAGATATGTATATATATTAAAGAAGGAGAGAGTGAGGGAGAAAGTGAATGTATGTGTATTCGTGTATGAGAAAGAGAGAGAGAGAGAGAATGATAGAGAGAGGATAGATTGAAGATAGAGCGAGTTTATTGTTGATTTTGAGCATATTTACAATTTGACTACGATTTCTACGGTGAGTTTAGTAAAGCTGAGCTACAAGGGTAAAAAATATATATTAAGAGAAGGAAAAGAAAAACAACTACATAGATAGCGGTTTTCTTTGTTGCTGTTGATTGTTTGTTGTTTTTGTTGTATCGTTTGGTTTGTTTTCTTTTTTATTTCGAGGCATTAATGTGTAAGTTTTGGTCAAACTGCTGAGGTTGGCGGTGGGTGGGAGACGGGTCAACAAAACGATTACTTAAAGTTACTCAATAATAATAGTAATAGTAATAGTAATAGTAATAAATTTTGCGGTCAACTACTTATCAAACAAACAAATTACAAATACAAATTGAGCTACGATTAACGAGTTACAGGGCGAAACGATGTACACAAAAAACTAAGAAACTGCATGGAATGATATTTGGCAAATAGATTTAGTCGTTATGATGTAGGATATATGGAAATATATATATATGTAACTATATACATATATAGATCGATACGATACGATGATACAAATTGTTCAAACTAATATATTACAATTTCGATGTGTGGGAAATACAATTTTGGTATATAGTTTCAGATCGAATCGGGTTTCTCGATGTGAGTAAGCGTGGATATGTGATACAAATTGTAAAACGTGATTACTTACTTGTGTCAAAGTTTGACGAATAATATTGTTGGTTCGTTGTCTTTTTGTCATTGATTTCGACGATCAATCGCCGATTCTCTGCATCGAATTTGGCAGAGTAAACGCATTGCAACAGTATGCAAGCGACGACCTGTGAATAATAAAGAAAAAGAGCAGATGTTATATGAGTAAATGTTAGATATATACATTATCTCTCTCTATATGCATATGCATAAGCGTATCACTAAAATGGCAAGAAAACCCAAATGAACAGCTGTCAAATGGCTTTGTTAAGATAAATGTTGACGCCTTATTGTCATTACAGACTCATTCGCGGCACGCCCACAACTTTTGCTTTTAACATAGAGATTTGTCTTCTTTTATTATTTTGGCTATTGACTTAATTTACATAGACCACAGATGAGTCAATAAATAGCTGTGATGCCTCACTCAAGGCAGTCCGTCTGAGGAATTCACTCTTCTTCTTCTTCTCCTTGCTATTGTTTCTGTTGCTGTTGTTGTTGGTATTTGTATGGTTGTATGCAAATCAGACACCTTTTAGATCCGGTTCGATACGTTTAGTTTGCAAAATTAAAGCAACCAAATAATGTCATATAGGCAGGTAAAATGTCAAAGGCGTATGTATGTATGTATGTATGTATAGCCGTATATTGGTATGAGTATTAAAATTCTTGTTTTCAGTCAAGTTTATTTTTTCGAGTCTGTCAGGCGTCAGAAGTTGATGACAATCTGTTTGTCGAACTGGATTTGCGGTTTACTTTTATTTAGCTGCACCTTCCAAGTCAATTTTGTGCGCATTTGTCGCAGCAAATTGCTTTACACTGCACACAAAGCACGTAGATATATATATTTGTGTCTCTTTTGGCCATTTGCGTACTCACTGAGAAATGTCAGCGCCAATACTTCACAGATTAAGCAGAAGAACAAGAAGATGAGGGGGACAGAAACCAGTTGATTTTAATGGCTTTACTGACAGCAATGGTCAATTAGCTTAGTTCGTACGACAGCCAAATAAATCCAAAGTGAATTGCTTTTAATTTCTATTAGCTAAATACCAGAGAGCGCGTGCGACTGCGACTACTGTCCGTCCATCGGTCTGTGGACTTGGCCAGTGCTTACCCAAAAACCCGAATTGAATATCTTATCGCGGTAATCTCTGTGAATACAGCTGAATTTACATATTTATTTATTTATACACACGCACACAGCATATAACTTATCTACAGTTCCGGCAATGCTCAAATAAAAACTTCCTTACAAAGAAACCAGTTCCATGTTGGACCAATCTACTATCTGCTAATATAGTAGAATTCATTAAGCAATAATTCTTAAATATATGTCTCTCTCGATGGAGACAACGCTCTCGAGGCTAGCCGAGAGCCATAAACAATTTGACAATGGCCTTCAAACTAAGCCAAATAATTTATTAGTTTTTACAATTTGCTATTTAATTTTTCATGATGAATATATTAGGTAATTTATTTATTTCTATCTTTGCTTATTATATTATTTTACTGTTTTCTATTGTCTTCAACTGAAATTGGTTTCTTTCATTCGACAGTGCTTGGGCGCGTCGACAAAACCTGGGCGCGCTAGGGTTAAGGCTAACAGAAAATTTTGCGGTAACGCCCTGCCAGATGCAACGGCAATTGATCGTAAAGTGTAACTAACACACTTTAAATTGTTTATTTATAATTTATGTAGCCCATTAATAATACTCAAGCGCAGACAATGCCGTTTAATGCTAGATTTAAGACCCTCTGCATAAGCAAATCGATGCCAACGAGCCAAATGGGTAATCAAATTTGATATGCGATAAGGTCAATCATTTATATGTATATATATATATACACATAACCAAGAGATTATATCATATATATCATTATCAATAAGTTCGAATCGCATTAAATGCCAAGCAAACGAAACCAATCGAAGGAGGCTTAAGACTTCAGCCACTCGTCTAACACTTTGCTCGGAAGCTGCGGAGGCCCTCAATGACGTCTGTCTGCATTCGCATATCATTAATGCAAATTCGTTTGTCTTGATGCCAGACGAGGCTGGAAGTCAAACGGCTAAGCTATACGCTTATAGTGTATTTATATAAGGCTGCCTGCCGATTGTTGCGAAAATTCTTCAATATTCGATTCATAATTCATGCAACGGATGCTGCTGGTGCCATCGAGGTGTTGGCTACCTGTTCGCCTGCTCCGAAATCTCCACAAATCAATTGCTTGTGTATATAATCAGCTTAAAAATCATTTTTCAGGCAGTGTTTGCTTATTTGTTTTTAAATTTGTTTTCAAATTATTTTTTATTCATTTTGTGCAGCTGCTGACAGGGGAGGTCGCCGTGTCACCCACATATCAACGGCGGCGACTTTAACTGTTTTTTGTGCGATGTGGGCAACAGCAACACATATTGCTCTGCTTCTTCTTTTCATGAATCATTTACAGCAATGACCTTTATACCAACTGAAATTATTAATGGGCTAGCTTCAAAGTTTGGCAACAAACAAAAAAAAAAAGGTAAAACAAGGGCATAATAACTGTTCATCAAATTCTACATACAAAATTAAAAAAAAAAATACAATTTATATATAATGCATCTGCAGGATCTGCGGAGGCAACTTATAAATAAATAAATTAGAGAGTTTTCTCATAAAAAAGTTATGATTGATGTAACTAAATAATGAAATTGAGTCTGAAATGCGGCCAACTTGAAAGTGGTTTAAAGTGCTTTGCAAAGCAAATATTTTGTATTATAAACTCAAGTATTTATTTATTAAAATCATATTAACTGCAGAGTTGATCAGAGATTGCATTAATATAAGTAGTTAACGAATTGGAGCTGCGGGACATCAGGGCAAGCCCCCTCAATTAGCCAAATCCAATAAATAACTCAATTAATTGGCTCACCACGCCCACATCGATGACCACCCACACACGGGCGATTATGTAAGCCTGAAGCCATTGCTATGGGTAAAAGTGAATCACATTCATTTGTTATGCATAATTAGTGATTGCGGCTTTATCTGGCAGCTCAGCTCAGCTCATGTGGCATGCCCCGAATTTCGGCTTGGCTCACATGAAATTCAAGCATGACGCAAGCCGTCAAATTGCACTTCAAGTTAAATCAATTCTAGAAAAACAAAAAACACACACAAAATTAATAATTTAGTTGAATGCGGCTGGCATGTGGGCCAGTTGGCAAGTCAGAGGCAAGTCTTTATGAGGCGCGAATCGGCGGCATTTAAAAGTTCATTTTGTTGCAGTGCGTGCAGCATCAACAAGTTCTGCTGCTCGTATATCATTCAAGCCAGTCCGCCACGTCAAGCGCTTTGAACATATGACTGTGACCCAAAAGTTCTGCCAGCCTTGCCTCGCTCTGGCTCCAACACAATGTGCCATGAATCTTTGCATAGTTTTGCATAAGTTGTCAGTGGCTTCATGTGCGGAGAGACAGCTGGGCGGGCCAACAGAGGCAGCCGCCATATGCAACATATTAATGGAGTTGTTCGCACGCACAGTTTGTTAACATGCCGCTGCTACAACATTAACATCATCAACATCATCAGCACCTTCAGCATCATCGACATCATCATGATTAGCATAATGATGATGAGCATCATCCACACTATCCCCCAAGCACTGTGGACCGTTATCGTCAAACAGGTTTCGAATTCAATCTCACAGCAAACTCAACTCAACTCTGCTCTGCTGTTTGCCCTTTTGGCGTCAACAAAATCGCGGTATATGTATATATATAGATATACGTATACCTATATATGTAAGTTTTTTTTTTTTGGCATCTTATGGACTTACACTTCAAGGTCAATTGGCATCTGGTAACTGGTGCTGAACAAAATTGTGCGCAAAAGACAGCGCCAATAACTGCCAAGCAATATATATATATGTATAGATATTTTCAGCTTTTATCATAAAATGCAACTGCTTTGGGCTGTGTCTGGCCTTAATCGATGACAACATACAAGACAAAAAATATTTTAAAAAACTACAATACAGCGAATGCATTTTATTGAAATTGCTTAGCTGCAGTTCATAAATTTTGATTGAGCTTATGATGAAATTTCGAAATTTCAATGAAAAGGTATTGTGAAATGTAAAAGTCCCTGAATCAGACTTAATACACACATACATATACATACGTATATAAATTACTATATATGTATATGCAGTACCATTTAGACTTGCCAAAAGTTGAGTCAAGCCAGCAGCAAGTCGAACAAAAACAAATCTGTAGAAGCTCTGCTCTGACATGGTATTACAATAAACGGCCAGAAACGAGTCTTACCCGCTCTGGACAATACCCTTATTTGGGTTTTTCCATTTCATCCAGACACTGATTTAATTAGCGCAGAATTTGTTTGTCGAGTACAGATTTGGATATGAGAGGAACGGCGCTAATAGGTTCATTGATATCATCTAATGTCACATGGAGTGAACTGGGAGAAGTGCAGCTATAATAGTATATTTGGCATCCCGAAAAGAATTAATTAATTGTTGCATTTAAAACAAAGGCTATTCAGACCACTAATTAAAACAAGTCAGGCAAGCTGACATCATTTGTTAGCCAAAAAGAATGAAACAAAAAATATTTTATGCGGTACGCAAACACAAAGACTATTTATATAAATCTATATATGTATATATATATATATAATTATATAAATAAATACATTTTATTTGGCAAATGACTTTTACTTTCTTTCCAGCGACTTTTGGCATTTCCAAGGAATCATCTCGGCTCACATATATCAAATTTCTGTTTGCTGTATAACGTTTTCGTTTTTATTCAAACGAGAAAAGCTCAAAACCTGCAAAACTTCGTTCTTCATTTTGGCTTTGACCATTTGCATTTTGTTTTGCTTTGTTTATTTTTTAATCGCCGTCGAATATCAAAATACCTAATTTGCATTTCTCGATTTCATATTATGGACAAATATTAGATAAAAAGCTACTTTGGCTCTTGATGAGCTCAAAGCTACCAAGTTCACGAGTTAAATGCAAAGAAATGAGAGGCCATTAAAAGTGAATGTGAATTAAGAATCTATTGATAGTAAGAGCTAGCAGATAAGAATGAGGTAATCGAATTATTGAAAGCGAAATGTATTGTTATATCACGAGCTAAGTTCAACGAGCGCCATTAAGGAACTGAAGAGCTAAGAAAATAGACTTTAAAGCTAACTACACACACGTTTACAGCTACATACATATATACGTATATATATGTATATAGATCTATTACTAAATTGTGTTGTCCAACATTCGTTTTACTATTTTCATGAGCAAACCTGTATACATACCTATATATAAGATACTTTACAACTCTGTGAGCAACTGTAAAAAGCAATCAACAGTTTGGCACTATGTTTATGGACCCAAATAATGCCCATAAAACTAGTTCTCGCCTAGCATGCTAAACATTTGGCTAGGCCGTCGACATTTATGCGTCACACGGAATGTCAGACACAGACACAGACACCGATACAGATACGGATACCGAATCGCTCAGATATCATTGCAGGAATGATGCTACACAGGCCGACAGTTATCTAAATGCGAAATCTTTAAGTGCAGCACACAAAAGAAATTCTCAACTTCTTAAAATTCCAGCCTCAACTTCGCTCAGAGGAAATAAAAGTGAGCATGAATGGGAACAACGACCGACGAGCAGATGCTCTTACACAGAACTTTAACTAGCTAATCACTTAATCTGTATTAAATTACCAACTTCCTACTGCATAGTCCACTTATTGGAGGGAAAACACAAAACTCTGTCGCCAAGTAATTACCGCATTGGCGGAGAGTGTGTAAGTCGGGCAGCTTTCGTCTCAAGTCGACGCCAAACAAATTGGCCGCGTACGTGTCTGACAGCACTTGGCCAAAGTGCGCCCAGAGAGCCCACAGCAATTGGTTTAGCAGCTCGTTGATGGCGAACACAGAAATTTTGATAAAAGTAAATTTTGTGGTAAAAAAAAAAAAAAACAACAAAAAAATAGGTGGGAGCACGTTTAACCCTGCAGGCAGAGCAACGGGTCAAGAAACTGTGGCACGTGCACCTTCAGCTGTTGGCACTTGTCAGCTGAGCAATATGTATGTACCCAAAATATTTGTCACCTGCACGTCTAGGCAGAGGGTGTATCACTGGCAGCTTCAAAGTGGCAATATGACACCTTTTAGCAGGTATTTTGCTGGCTACCTGTCATAAATCGTTTGCCTGTGTGTCGCCTTGGATACTGCGATCCGGGCGTGCTCAATCGTGCTCTGTTCGTGTCACGCATCGGCTCGCCTTCATTAATACAAGCCAAGCGAAGCTCCAAATTTTTTACTTCTTTGCTTGCAATTATGCCAATTAGCATGCACTGGCGAAAAAAACGTTAAGAAGTTTAGCACAGTTTTTAATGAAGCGGCGCAATGTCCTTGAAGTAATCGTGTTGTGTTAAGAATTTAAACTAATATGTGGCTCACTGGAATTATTGGATTATTATTGCTGCGGAATTCGAGCCACAGATATTTCTAGCCTCAAAAAAGTAAATAAATACAAATCATGGCTCAAAGCTAGTTAAGCCAGCAATTTAGACTTGAAATTTTGAATATATTTCCGTGTATAGACAAGCCCTTATATGAATATTTGGTGGCTGCCTTACAGCAAGTATAATTCAAGTTTTTAATATGACTTAATCAAAGTCTTTTATGAATTGGAGTTGATGTCTATCAACTATTGATTTCATCTGCAGATCAATATTTTAGTTACATGATTCTACGACTAGGGATTGGCTATAAAGTTGGAAAAAGATTCATGAAAGATTTTCGCTTTCTACTCTCAGCTCTTTCTACTGAATTTTAAGCATGAAGCAGATTCAAGCAGAAAATTAAACTTATATATGTATAATTAATATAATATATATATTTATATTTATATAGATTCAATCACATATATATGCATTCATACACCTTTTGAACCTTCAACAATACAATTTGTTAATTTGCATAAAAATCAATATCAAACCAAACAAAGAACAGGCAAATAATTCACATTTAAACAAATACGCGATAAATACAACATTTTTAACTAATTTAATGGGTTGAAAAAACATTTAATGTGCTTTTGTTCAATATACAAATAAATTTCGCTGTGATTTGGTTTTTTTTTTTTTTACAGTCAGTTCGCATTTTTGCCAGCTGACGCAAAGCATTAAAAAAAAGGAACAGTAAAAATTGAAATAACTGAATAATTACTGCTTAGTAGCTGAAAAAATTATACTAAAGACCTCTACTTCTCCACTTGCTCCGATGTATACTGAATATATTCAACAAAACTAGGCGAGACTCTAATGCAAACAAGTCGCGAAATACCCGCAGATCGCCGGCTCGTTCATATTTTGTTTGCACTATGGCTAAGGAAAAATGCCGGTTATTATCGCATATACACACATTAAGTAAACGCAACACCTGGAATAACAGTGTTCATAAATAAATAACTAAATAGTTACAACTTGACCCGGACTTGACCAAATTTAATATGGAGAAGAAGAAGAAGAAGCTGGTCTAGCAACCGAGGCTGCAGCAAATAAAGATTCGCAACGATTTGAATTTGTTGGTGATTTCAACCTTGGCTTTCATGCATTTCTTGGCAAATACGCCCTGAACTCATATTTCGATTGTTTATTTGCATTTCTCATCTACCGGTATTTCTTTTCGACATTTATTTCGTTTGTTTTCCCTACGATTTGTTAGCTAAGCGCTAAGTGCTAGTACGCACAGGCGGGGAGCTAAGTTTTTGGCCGTGACTCAAAACGGCAGCTGATGCTATTGATTATCGCATTAAGCTCGTAATAGCATGATAATAATAATTACTTCATATGATGGGCAATCAATCGATATTTATCGATGTGATTAAAACTAATAATAGATAGATATTTAATAAATATTTTTGTATTATCATTTTTAATTTTTTTTAACTCACCATGCATAAAGCTGCACGCGCCATTTTGCAACGAACGTAATTTAAATTGACACAAGAATCGCCAGTAATTATTTTATTTATTTGCTATCTAACAAATTTTTGCAATTATCCAAATTCCAATCTTGAAATATGTAAAGAAAATTAAGAAAAAGTTTTTAAATATATATATATTTATTTATTTATTTTTTTTTTTTTTTCATATATATTTTATAATTTTTTGCACAGATTTGTTGTTGGGACACGAATTGAGAATTTTGAATTTTTTGTTATTGTCCTTGCGGATTAGTACAGTTTATTTATCAAGTTCTTGATTCAATTGGTATCTGGGGGCTTTGCACTGAATTTTGGCGTAGATCAAACACTACTACTGTATTTACTTTAGGGGGAAGGGAGCCTAACTAGAGCTCATACCGTGGTGACCGATGTGGACGAACTGAAGATGAACGCAGCGCGTCTTTGCCATATAAACAACGCAGCTGAAAATAAAATATGAAAAAAAGGCACACACTCACACATCGCAAAGAAAAAGACCAAAATCCCCATTCGGAGAGCAGAGATCCACCAATACAAATTTAGAGCTGTGGAGCAGCTCCAGTGACAGCTGAATTGTCAGCTTCTCTGTGTGTGACTTGCCAAAGTGCGTGCCTCAGTGTATGTGTATGCCTGCGTGTGTTTATGTGTGTGTGTGCGTCTCTGTGATTTGCGTAGCTCGAAACAAGTTTTGTTCCGATGAATTTTTGTTAATTTATATGGGCGAGAGCAAGAGATGAGCTTAACTTAGTTGCAGCTGAGCTTCGCTTCGTATACTCAACAAATTTGCTACTCCCTCTCTCGCTCTCTTTCTCTGTTTATCTCTCTGGCGGAGACTGACACGGACTACCCCTAGTTAGATGCTACGACGTGCGTGTTTCAAGAATTCAGCTTCACTTTCAGGTTTCGATTCTTCATTAGGAATATCGAGATTTTTTTTTTATTTCGAAGATTTATTGTATTTCTCTTTTTTTCTCCACTTTATAATTTTTTTGCGTACAAGAATTTATATTTATTTTATTTTAAAGTCTTTGTCTTTAATTGAAAATTCGAGTTTTTCCTGTTTGTTTTGACTTAATTTTTAGCATTAATCGAAAACTGATCTATTGGCAATAGATAGTAGCCACATAAGAATGTTTTGTTGCTGTTGTTGTGCTTCTTTTTTTTCTTTTGCTATGTCTCCAGCCGGTTATCAGTCAGGCTCAGCTCGGCTAGAATATTTGAATATCAAATGTGTGCAGCAGCTTAAAAATAGTTAGTTAGTTTTATTGATTAAATTAATGCTTACATAATAGCGCCGTTTTTTTTTCTGTTTTTTTTATTTTTTTCTCTTTTTGCGAATGCGATATTTGATTTCCGCGTGTATTAATTGTTCTCGAGCTGTGCGCCATAATTAAAATAAATTACTATTCAAAGACCAGAATATTTTCTTTCGTACGCATCGTTTTTAATTTGATTAAATGAGCTCAGACAGTAGCCAACCGCTGAGATCATATATGGGAAATTGATTGGCCAAATCTTAATCCATTTGGCTTAATTGAGACACCTCAAGTGGCATCGGCTTGATGAACGACATGCTTCCGTTTGCTAAGCCGCTTTACGATTTGGAATGTCGTGAAAAGTTGCTCATCCACTCACTGGTGACACTAAGCCAAAGTGCACACATTGCGTATACGCAATATTCTTGCTAAAAGGAAATAATTAGCTAATTTCATGCAAACTAAACGCAGTTGCTGCTCTTGAATCGTGCAATTGACACAGATAATATAAGCAGTGGCTGTCGTAAACAGGATGAAGTTAATGACAATGCTTAAGTCAAGGCAAAGTCAACCAGCAGACTGAAATATTTATATAAAATCTTTAGCTAAATGTGTGCGAAGAATACGAGAGAGGCCGAAGACGAAGCAACACAAATCGATGCACAGCATGTAGTCCAGCAGTTGTCAGCGATAATCTGCACAGGGCCTACAGAGACACTCGTTCACTAAATCAGAGCGGGTATACTAGCTTCTCAGCAAACGGACCTCTGGTTGGGTGTAAAGTTTTGAATAGTATATTGAACATAGTCTAATGACCAATCTGAATCGATCAAGGGAATATATGTATTCCTTTGTACTTTAGCTTTAAAACTGCTGTAAATTAAACAAGAATTAGTTAGTCGGCTGGACTCGGTAAAAATGTTAAGAACGAAATGATTTCAGCTGCTGCTAGTTCAAGTTCCTAATCATAAAATAATATACCTAAAAATTACTAAAAATTATTACTAAATAAAATTTTAAATAATATTAAGTATTTTTAAAACATTTTATTAGCTTTTGGTTGTTTGTAAAAATAAATTAAAATAATAAAAATAATAAAACAAATTTAAATAATTAAATTAACTAAACTTAACTTAAATTAACTAACTAAAACTCAAATTATATTTTATAAAAAATAAATAGTTTCATATATTTTGCAGCTCGATTCCCAAATTAAAATCCAGTAGAATTTATTTTACATTTTTGACTTGTTTTATAGAATTTTTTAAGGTCATATCAATGCCCTACAAGCCTTTAGCGTCTGAACCAGTTATTAATTTTGTAGCCATTAATATTTTGTATCTACTATATATCCACCTACTTTTAAGCTTAAAAATAAATATCAGCTTGTTTATAAAGCATGTGGCCCCACATAAATTAATATATTGAGCCTCATTCAAGCATTTCAAGCTGTGCCTTAAAAATATTGAAAGCAAAAACTGAACAAAAAATTGAGTTTTATGCGTATTTAATGGGTACACTTTGTTTTATTTTTGTGTTTTTAATTTTTTAATATTTATATACTTTACATATGTAAATGCGTTTTTGACAGCACTTCATTGAGAAAAAAAAAATATATATATATATGAGTTAAATTTATGAAACATATTTTTTGGCAAAACCCATTTAATTGTAACTCTTGACGCTGAGAAATGGCGACAAATAAAATTCAAAATATGAATATAAATTTGGCAAAATATATATGTTATTATTATAATATATAAAAAAAAAATATATAAGAGCCCACGCGTTCGTCTCTTGCTTAACCACAGAAAAAACCTAAACAAAAATAGTTTGTTGTATTGGAAACGACCTTTGATGAGAACAGAAACTAGCAAATTAAAGTCGAAAAACAAGTTAAATATTTTGTATAATATATGCAATAGCCAACAACATTCGAAATAAGTCTGACAAATATGTATCTTCTGTTTGTATCTCACAAATGGCCAATAGTTTGAGATATTTTATGCGTGCTGGCCAACGAGATGCGACGAGAGGCCTGGTGGACAGGTTTAGTAAATCGCAATTGCTGTCTTTAATCGTTCGGCGATTGGCCAACATTTGCAGCCAACTGGCCAAATTTAGAAAGCCTGTAAATTGCAATCCCCTTGACGAGTCGGAACAGTTTATTCGCGCGCAAAAATATCAAATGTCAATGCCTGCCCCAGACTCGCGACTGAGAAGCCTCAAGCCGCTCGCGCTGACTCAAGCCTTTTACCAAATACCCACAATTTGGCGGGGCCATCAATTAAATATTTAAGGTGACCTGCCTTACATAGGCTCACTCAATTTCAGCGCATGATTCACCGTGATTCAGTTTCCTGTCCTGTCCGCCTTTCTGCTGCTCTTACACAAGTCGACCTTGATGCAAGCTGCTGCAGCCAGGCAGTGAGGCAGCCAGGCAGCCAGGCAGCCAGGCAGCATCCCGTCAGCTGCCCCAAAAAACATGTTCGTTGCATGCAACGCTCGATCCGGAGGCGGATGCTTATGTAAGCTTATCGTCGAGTACCCGGACAACAGTTGAATGACTTTTTGACTACGTGGCCAGGCTGAACTTGAGGGGTCGTCGCCGCATGCCTGACCTTGGGGCCACAGCCAGAGCTCCAGCAACATTGCAGCCTGTGAAAAATAAATCAGCTATGAAATGCCGCTTAAGGTTCTTGGCCTGCAGCAAGTCATGCGGGTCATTTCCCACTCGTTGCGTTTCGTATTAAAGAGGAAATCAAAAATGATGAATTAACCGAAGACTAAAGACCCTTACAGAGAAAAGTTATATACATACATACATGGCAGTGATATGAGATAGTTGATAGTTCGACTCCATATATCAATGCAAAATCAATATATACCGCCCTAAAGAGGCATATTAATGCAGTTCAGAGTCATATCTATATAAACGCACTGCTTGATACACACTTAATCAATGTTTCTCAGAGATTACACACCTTGTGTTAAAATTAAAATACCCCAGAGCATAAGCAAACAGAGTTTATCAAGGGGCAATCCTTAAATGCCAAGCGAAGGATTCTGTTTAAATTGTTGGGCTGTTGTGAAAGGCGGATTGGTTTAATTATCGCTTCACATCTGACAAAAATTAAATGAATTCCGGAGTCGTTTACACTTGAAATCAGAGCAGCCTATCATATGATGTCATAAGCGACTTCTTGTAGTTCATTAAAAATGCATTAGTCAATTTGTCGGCGAGTCAAAACCAGAAGAACAAATATCAAAATTAAAATCTAACTAAAGCCTATGACGTGTGCTCATTACAGCTGGCCAAACAATGGCAGCAGCTGTGTTGTGGGAACTTTTAATAAAGCTCACTAAGGGGCCCCCGCCTCTTGACTAAAATGCGTGTCCAATTAAAATTAATATAATGCCAAAACAAATGACAGAACTGTCAAAATGACAGCCAAACTATTGGCATACGATATCTTATCAATGATATCACAATAGAAAACTCGTTTCTGGGCCTCGGGCTACATATATAATTATAGATACCTGCACATATACTAAATTCTCAAACATATCTTAGTCGATGTTTTTAAAGACGAAACATGTTTCCTAAATAAACTTTAATTCCATTTATTATTGTTATTCTCAGCAGTTTTGAAGGCTGTTTAGGCGGACAAAACATGTCAATTTTGGCAGTCAAACAAAGTGTAAACTATATATTATAGTTATAATATATATACATATATTTAACAAATTTCACCAGCCATCAATCAAACATCAATCAGAAGTCATCAGAAGGCTGCAACAACACACAACATTTGAATACAAATGCTGATATTTTTTATTGGCTTTCAAAGGTCGTTTTGCTGACTATAAATTCTAGTACTTCCGTCTAAAATTCACCTGACATTCGTTCTTATCAAATTTTGCTAATTTATTTAGCACATTCAACGAATAATAGTTTAATTTATAACTCAATTCTGAAAGAAAAACGAGATTTTCTAATTCGATCCACTACTTGCTATGGAAGAAACTATTGATATAAACACTTAATTACTAAATTGTGATATGCGTTATAAAAAAAGATTTATTAGCTCAATCAAATGGCAACTAAAGAAGATATACACTAGAGAGATATATACACTGTGAGAGAAGTAGGGGATATTTAGTTAAGAGATGAGGTCTACAATGCTGTCAACTAATAAAAGGCAAAAGCATTTTTCAGCTATTTCTCTAGCATGTTAAGAGAAACATTCGCATGAAACAAAAGTATTCAAGATTTTCTAAAAACAAAAACAAAAGATTCATAATTCACTCATATATATACATATACGAATTTTCAAGCTTGAATCGGTTACCAAAAGTAATTTACAATTCGTCTCGCAGAGATGATAATGTTATTCAAGCATTCGCTATTCATCTGCCTTACTTTCAACTGGATTCGGGTATTGGTAAACACACATACATGCACATACCATATAAATCTTTATATAATACCTTAGTTAGATCACTTTTGCCATTTCAGGAAATGCAAACACTCAGTTGAGTGGAAGAAATAAATAATAAAGCGTAGACCGGTGGCATTGAGGCGTCGAGCAAATAAAAACAAAGATTAATTTCCACTAAAACTGAAACTAAAGCAAATCTAAATCAAACAAAATTAAATAATATTTTAGCAAACAATTGTGACAGGAGATTGTGATCAATGTGCCGCGCGGCTAACAAATTCCCATTTAATATTCAAGATTTGTTTTTTTGGAGCATGGCTTTTAGGTTTTTACGATTAGCATGGAAATAATTCAATTAGTTGGGCTTTTAGCCATGTTTATATTGTGCTTTTATTAACAAATAAAATACAATTATAAAATACTCTCATAAAAATCAACGCTCCAAAGCGAGTCAAACAAGTTCACTATCAAAGCAAATGCCTTAGTCAGGACCTGGCTGAATGTCAACTTTAATTGGTTGATATTTCTTATTTTATTTTCTTTTTATTTTTTGTTTTATTAGGCAGCTACTTCTGCTACTACTAGGCCGAAAAACCCATCGATTGTGCGCATAAATTTAAAACCATTTAAGCATTCCATTTGGTTGTATTTTGCAGTTTTCTAGTTTCATTCCGTCGCAATATGAAGTGTTAATGCCATTTAAGTTTCATAACTTGGCAAAATTATAATATCGTGTGCCAACTTGTTCTAACTGTACCCAGTCGCCAACCCATCCAAAATCATATTTTTACATAAATTTCATATAATTTAAAGCTATTTTTTGTCACCAACTGCCATCCCGTCTGGCCAGGTTTGGGCATCGTGTTTAACATTTCGATGATAATATCTGTCACTCGCACAGCTCAGTATTTTTATCGTATATCTATGCTAAATATACCTTTGAGCCTTTTATTATTAACTACACAATAAAACGATGCCTATGAACGGCTCAGAATAAAGTTCATGGAACTTTTAACGCTAAGCGATCATTGAGCTCAGTTTGAGAGCAACAAGATCTAAGGCAAGATCTGGAATGATGGCCCTAGAAAGAACAGATTTATGATCCGATTCTCAAGGTAAATACTTCATGTGAATGATACATGACAGCTGAATATATGGAGTCTGTCCAGGAGACTGTCTGCCTATCGCTGACACTTTGACTACAACAAATTGGTAGAAACTGTACCTCATTTATAAATTTAGCTTGATTAGATAACTCTGTTCACTTTTGTTTATTCTATAATTTTGCTTTTGTTCTCAGCATAAAGAAAGTGTATACATATATAAATATATTTAGTTAATGTAGAATTTTAGTTAAAGCCAGCTTAAAACATGTTTTAAATGCTAATCGAATTGTTGTCTGGCTTCTGCAAGAGCTGCTCTATTTTAGACAACTTGAAGTTGCATGTTTAATGCTATGCAAATAAGCAAAAGTTTGGCTGGTAGATGGATCATTAAATAAGTAGGAATGCTTCAGCTGGGAGTGCCCAACTAATAGATACTTCATGGTGAGCTACTACGTGAATCTTTCTAGCGGCCAGCCTTCAACAATCTATCAAAAATGAAACGATATGCTTGATTTAGTGCATTTTTGTCTAGTTCGATTGATTTATTCTGCATTTAAATTAAAATTTAAAGTTTAAGAGACCAGTCTACAAAACTATGCCAAAATTTAGCCCATATAGCTGCAACTTGTATACAACATATACTATAAGACATTATACCCTCCTAGCTATCAAGTGCACGGTATTCAAAATCACAAATAACAGATAGCTAACCAGTATTTGTCCTGTTAAAGCTCAAGGTCGGCGGCCTTCAAGCCAGCTTCGATTGGTTCTAGAGTCATAAAAGGAAACCACTTAAGCCAGATCAAATAAAGAAGGCAAATTTATCATTTTCGGCCTCTGGTCTTGGCCATTTGAATGGGAATGACAATGTGATTGTGTCATGAAAGCAGTTCTATTTGACTACTACAAAATAGAGCGATTAAGTTTTAATTATGCCCATAGAAGGCACATTTGAATGGGATAGATATAAACAGCCTTCAGCTCGAGTCCACATTTCGAGCAGTTAATCAATATTTAGAGTTCGACTCGGCTCGGTTCGGCTCACATAACAAACGAAAGTTTGCCAGCCACAAACAACATGTGAACCCTAATGTGTTTATCCACAAATTCATTTGCGTAATCGAAAGCGCACTCTCGGTTTCTCGAATACCACAGACTTTTAGTTTCGATGCGTTCATTCACTTGATGCTGGTAAGATTCACCAAGAAACGGATAGAAAGAACTAAGAAAATTCTTTGAATCGAACATAAAATACACTTCTGGCATATGGAGACTTCCATACACGGGTGTCTGGCCATGTAATCATAAGACCTTTATAATGTCTATATTTGTTGAAGTTCTGTATACTTTCACTTATATGTATATGCTTTAGTTAATATAGTATATATACTTATAATATAGAACTCTATATAGGCATCTTCAGCACGTACTTACACATTCTATAACATAGCTACAATACCTTATAAACTTTCTCTTCCAAAAGAATTTTGTATTTATGGAAGTTCCAAAGCAATTTATCACTGTTTGATGCTGAAGAACCGGTCTAAGGCCTTTGTTAATGCCGTTCCGATCAAAAATTAATTTTGGTATACTCTAAAGCTAATTAAGATACGAGTTTGGGGTATGATGTTTTTCTTAAAGCCTATGCGACAGACGATCTTAGATTTAATATAAGGTATACATTTAAAATAATTGTATATAATACAAACGACATCCAACGGCTGTTAGAGTAACTCTTAGTCAATTATTCCCTATTGCAAAGCACTTTTACTTGTATTTATTATGGGGCTTGTCGCTTCAGTTGGCCGCACTGACCGTCTGCCTGTGCGTCATTCTATCCTTCAGACAAGTTCTCTTGGCAGCAACATTTTATGCAAATGAAAACGAAATTTGTTTCAAAAGCTTGAAAATGCCCAAATTAATAAAGAATTTACTTTGTGTTGGCGTTGTTGTTTTCTCTCGTTATTTTGATTCTATTTTTTTTTTTAATAAATTTTGTATATATATTTATTTGCATTTGAATAAATACTTGTATGTTATTTTCTGTTTCTCATTCTTATTTTTAGCATTTCAAACACTCGAAATCTTCCGCTTAACATCTTAACTCTAGTTAATCCAACTGCGAATGATGAAAATTTTTTAATTATATCTTGTCGTAAATCAAAACGTAATAACTTCAGCTTCTATGGTCAATTTAGAATTTGTTCTCGCAACTGTCGGCTGTGGACACAAATTGCGTTATGCGGTTTACTGAACCCGTCCGTTGACAAGTCGGCAATTAAATATATATACGATAGGTTATTATATTCTCACAGTGATTCTGATTTGTTCCGTTATTTTTTATTAATATTCTTTATTTTTTGGAATTTGTAATCGGATTTATGTGCCTGTACTAACCGCTAACGGCATTCGCAAATCTTTAAGTGTTTGTGAGGTCATTTGAAGTACGTTTCAGATTCATATTTGGATTGCTATTATAAATTCGTAAATATATTTGAGCTTAGCACATTTTTGTGTGGCTCATCAAGGCTAGAGTTGTTTTCTTTATAGGCTACCAAGCGATGAGTCAGTTGGCCAAGTATCCGGTTCGACAAGTGCTAATTAGATCTGTGCCGATTTTTACTTTTGATTTAAATTTTTTAATTTTGAGCAACTCATCAATAATCCATTCATCAATGCGGATTACGTGGCTGATCTTTCACGCTTCAATAGCCTTAAAGCATTTTCGACACGTCCTCACGAATTAAATAAACTATTTGCCAAGTTTGGCAACTGTTGGCGTGGGTTTCATAATTCTATGGTTACATTTAGTCCGACGTGCCTAACTAATTATGCCCAAATAGATTTGAAATTTTAATTAAATTTTGATTTCGCATTTTAAGGCACCTTAAAATAACTCCAAAAGCAAAAATATTTTAGCACTAAGGAATAATGAAGAATTTTGGAGGTAAGCATTTAAATACCTTTTAAATACAAATGCAAATATTTAATGTCAAGTAAAAGTATAACAACATATCTTAACTGTAATTCAGATGCCCAACACCCAGTCGTAATTATGTCACACAACCTAAATATGTGTTGACTCCATCCAGAAATTTGAATCGCTGTTGCACATTATGAAATGTTGCACAAAAGCTCAAAGCTTACCTTTTACTATTTCATTTCGCTTGTCCAACACAACTGCACGCTTATGGGAAAACTTCCCACGTTGATATTTTCGGGTCTATTGTTATTGGTTGTCAGGTGCCTTGAACTCACATAATACTATACTTATATAGAAAAATAGTCTATGCACTTCGTTTGTATACAATAAAAATGTTTATTATTCGTCACTTTAGCTAAAAAAGTCGTTTGTACAAAAATGTTACACACATATGTGTATATTGTAAGTTAATATGTTTGTATATATGATAAAAAACACTTTTCAATACTTTGCATATGGTACACAATTCGTATGATAGGTTGGACATGCACTAACAGAGAGCTACCATAAATAACAGGTAAACGTTTTGTAAGGTATTCAATAGCAAAGGGAATGTCTTAAATATTAAATATATTGGACGTTAACGTTTCGAATCGCTTAACTACGATTCTCGTTTATACTTTTTTGGACATCGAATTCTTAACTAAGGCACTAGATTAGTAGATGTTTATGCAATCCAATTGGTGATCGTCGCATTGATATGAGAAACTAACATTGTCATAATTGTTATAAAGGCACTATAAGCTATAGCAAAGCTGTCTAATTAAGGCACGAGTGTTTCAATTGTTAGTGTTTTAGGCTCATGCGACGTCAGAAAAACAATAGACCGGGGGTGGAATTGTGCGTTAATTGAGCGCAATTTCGTATGCAAATATCTGATGTACACGCGATAATGATTCATTTGAGCTTCATTGATGATCCGCTATTGCTATGCTGTTACTGCTGTCGTTATTGATAAAATTGAGATGAAGCGTTGCAGTTGCTGTCACCCAGCTGTAGAACATGCGAATGACAGTAGTTTGTAGTTTGGATGATTCATAAGTACCAACTGAAAGTCTCTTTGGATTGTATGCGGCATGGCTGGTGCGGAAATGTAACTCTGACAATTGCATAAACATTCAACTAGCGGCTGCATAAAACTACATTTAATTATATGGTGAGAATTCTTTGTTGAAATGTCGTGGGGACGGAATGTTTTAGTGTTGTTGCTGTTGTGTGCTGCTGTAAGCAAAAGATTGAAGATTATTATCTTGGCTCAAGGTGCATACCACATCTACTTACCGATTTTATTGTCACTGTATGAAGCTTCTAATGCCGAGTGCATTAGCCACGCACAAGCTCAAAGCGGGTCTGCGACTCCTTGAACTGCAGACGCTTGCGTTGCTGCACATGCGCCTCGGTGAGGAATAACGTGGCAGCCACTAGTGTCAGCACCGTGCCCACGCATGCCATCACAAAGGACCAGCCAAACCAGTTGTTCGCATGCTCCGGCATCCATCCATTGCGGTTGCCAAATATAGCAAACACAATCACTGCAATGGCCGCACAGACTCCCGCACCCAAGAGCACATATCCAACGGAACGTATTAATGTAATGAAGTATTTTTGATCTGGCCCAGCGCAGAGGAAAAATACCAGCACACCAATGGCACTGACCAGCATGCCAATGAACGTAAGCGTATAAAAGAACTGTGTGGTTATCATGAAGGCAGGCAGCAGGAATCCACGTATCTCATCATAGCCTTTAGTAAATGGGTCATAGACCCAACGGCAGCCGACGAAGAATCGGCGCTGACTGTCATCGTTCACATCGGGTAGCGAACGGAAACAATGCACCCAGAGGCCCAGCTTGTCCAACTTGGCACCCGTAATGCGGTAATCACTTACAAGCCAACTGGGCGTTGCAAACGCTATGGCTATGAAGGCGAATGCAAAGATGAAGACGCCAACGCCACATGTGCCTGCTAGGGTACGGCGCTTCATATTGACGGTGTTGTGCGGACTGGGTAAATGCTCCTGGGAATCCTCGCGTGCAAAATGTGGCGCTTTTTGCATGCTTTGTGTACAATATTGGCAATGTTTTTTCACAGATTTCGAATGTTTGTTTCTTAAGCTTAGGGTGTGGACTGTAGAGTTGTATTGAATCGCGTAGAGCTCGTTCCATTGAACGGCTCGTTGGACTGAGTAACGGAACTAGTTTACTGATTCCACATTTTGTTGGCTTGACTTAAATATTTTATTTTTAACTCAAGATAATAAAAAATAATGTCAGCATTGAAATATAATTTTAATAGCAAGATATTTCAGTTAGATACAACCATTTTAATAAATCATATGGTGAATTGTTTACAATCTTAAACTTTACAGCGCACTAGTTCCTAATAACAGTTTCGTGACTAAGCTTGGTATCGATAGTACAGGACTGTTATGCAATCAATCCACTATTTAACAGCGGCTTGTGCTGAGTTCACTTTGGCGGCAAAAACCTATTTGAAAAACGACTTCAACTTCTTTTCGATGACTAGTTCAAATAAATTGTTCATTGTTGTCATAATATATTGATGTATATATTGTGTAAAAGTCTTACAATTAATAAAAGGCTCATCCATGCATATATTATCTATATATTGTACGTTTAAATGCTAAACCAATGTGTGCGTCTTTAACAATCAGGAAATTTGTTCAGTTTAGAGGGAGGCGACTGCCTTGTGCGCAGCATCGTCCAAATCACTGGCCGTCTGTATGGGCAAGCCAGAGTTCTTCAAAATTTCGCGAGCCTGATTTACATTGGTGCCTTCCAAGCGCACCACCAACGGCACATTCAACTTCAATTTCTTAGAAGCAGCCACAATGCCATTGGCAATGGTGGCACAGTTGACAATGCCACCGAACACATTCACCAGAATGCCCTTCACTTTTGGATCCGAAGTGAGGATCTCAAAAGCTTTGGCCACCTGTTCCTCCTTGACACCACCACCAACATCCAAGAAGTTGGCCGGCTCACCGCCATTCAGCTTAATGATGTCCATGGTGGCCATGGCGAGACCAGCGCCATTTACCAAGCAGCCAATGTTGCCATCCATGGCCACATAGTTGAGATTATACTTGGAAGCCTCCACCTCACGGGGATCGGACTCCTCTTCAGTAACGTCCATGGCAAAGATCTCCTTCTGACGGAACTGTGCATTGTCATCGAAATTCAATTTGGCATCCACGGAAATGACTTCACCCGTGTCAGTCTCGGCCAAGGGATTGATTTCGATTTGCACAGCATCCACAGACTTAAACAGAGTATACAGCTTTTGAATTTCATCAGCACAACGCTTAATGGCATCGCCTTTGAACTCCAGGAACTTGGCCACTTCGATTAGCTTATCTTCCGGTATCGGCTTGTCAATATCCAGTGGAACAGTCAACAATTTCTCAGGAGTTTCTTCTGCCACAGCCTCAATGTCCATGCCGCCAGCTGGCGAAGCAATCAGCACGGGTCCATTATGTTCGCGATCGAGGAGAATACAGACATAAGTCTCTCGTGTTATATTTACGCTGCGCGCCACCATCACCTTGTTGACGAGAATTCCCGTTTTGGGCGTCTGTTTGGTAATCAGCCGATTGCCTATCATCTTTTTGCTGAGCGTGAGCACATCGTTCTTGCTGCAAAGCGAAAGTACTAGGCAATTAATTGTGTTTATTATTCGGCAGTCGTTCGTCTCTCTTTCTCTTATCTACGACGGCGTTATCAATGCAGAGAGACAGCAAACGGCCGACGGCAGACGACAGATGGAACGATGGCCACTTACTTTGAGGTTATGTGAACGCCTCCCTTGAAGCCATTGTCGAAGGTACCCTTGCCGCGCCCGCCAGCCAATATCTGTGCCTTGACCACATATTCGGGACAATCTTAGATGATAATTAACAACAATTAGGGCTTATGTCAACCGGTTTGTCTACGCTTGATTACCAAATGAATTGAGCACTTGCGTATCGGTACTGGAGTTATCCAATACCTTGAACTGTTGTATGGCTACGCCATACTTCTGCAGCAAGTCCTTGGACTGGAACTCCAAAAGATTCAGGTGTCGCACCTGCTGTTGCAACGCTGGTGCCTGGATATAAATAAACAACGGAAATGGAGTTTGAGTCAAAGGTCAATTTAAGTTAACATATGATGTTAAAGAAACCTTATGAATGAGCTGACGTGTGGTGGCAGCGGCTTTAATTAATAGCGACATATTGCACTCTCGAAATGAACTGAGCTCAATATGGAAACTTAATTGTGATTATGGCGTAGCTACTTTTATTGACTCAAATCATTCGGTTTGTTTAAATAACACACAACCAAACGCTGCCGCCGCCGCTGTCGTTTAACAGAGCAGCACTGAAATCAACAGAAGACGTAAACGCAAAGTGAGCAACGTACGTAAAAAAGAGAAACGTCGATAGCCCATGGATTTGTCTATGTTAATTAACATTGCTCAGTAAGAAATTAACATTAGCCACCATTTAAAGATAGGGCTCTGCCAGAATTTTATAAGCAGCTGTTTTTTAAATATATTTTAAATTTCTTTTTTGGACAATGTTTATTCAATAACTAGTATCGTTTAACTAAATAAATACTAAATTTAAGTGAAATGGCTCCTCCAATAACAAGACTGCCACCCCAGGAGACGCTGCTAAATATTCCACCCCTCATATCAGTTAGCTCCTGCATTGTTTTGGCTATCATCTATGTGGGCAGTCTCTACGTATGGAGCACCAAACACAATCGTGATCATCCGACGACAATAAAGCGACGGTTTGCCAGCGTATCATGTGTCATGGTAATCGCGCCGCTATTCGTGTATTATTTCTCATCACCACAATTGCTGGAGCGTGAGCCATTCCTGAAATTAATTGGCTTTCGGTTGGAAGGATTATGGCAGGCGGTACTGATTCCCTACTTGCTTACAGCTCTTCTATTTCTGGGACCTATATTTGTGAACATGCAGAACGAATCGTTCAGTTCCTACTTCAGTGAGTTTGATTATCATGACACAATCAATAAATTCATGTCTTGCTTATCGCTTTTAGATATAGACTACTGGCGCGGCTCTTGCAGTAACATTATCTGGATACGTAACTTGGTAATGGCTCCCTTGAGTGAGGAATTCGTCTTTCGCGCCTGCATGATGCCACTTATTCTACAAAGTTACCCGCCAATTACTGCAGTATTTATAACACCGCTATTCTTTGGTGTTGCTCACCTGCATCACATTGCTGAGAGATTGAGCATGGGCATGGAGTTTAGCTCCGCGTTGCTAATCGGCTTGTTCCAGTTCACCTATACAACACTCTTTGGCTTCTATTCGGCATATTTGTTTGCTCGCACGGGACATTTTGTAGCACCTCTGTTGGCTCACGCTCTGTGCAACCATATGGGATTGCCTGACGTGCAGGATCTTTGGCAGCAGAATCTGTGGCGACGCCTTCTTGCAATAGTTTTGTACGTAGTAGGACTTGTTGGTTGGATTTTCCTACTGCCCATCGCTACTGAACCGTCGCTGTACAGCAATAAGCTTTATTGGAATGTCTAAAGAACAAAAAGGAGCATTCTAAGCATTGTATTGTTGCCATATTCTAGAGTTCATTGTCCCATACGTACATAAAGGTTTATGTATATTAGTTATATAGTCATATCATAGAAAAATCGACTGTACAATGTATTAATAAGTCTTCCGTTAAATAAATAAACAGTAGCTATTTTTAGAATAAGTACAAATCATCATTCCGCGGTAATCGTGTGGAGCATTACTGCTCGTCACGACTATCGATATTAGTCTGAAGACTCACGATAGGTCTGCAGCTGCCAAATGCGATAACGATAACGAAGTACATATGTATAAAATGATTTGAGAAATTAAGAAGCATGAGCAATGTGTGATAACAAATATACGCACAATAATCTGACGCTGAAATTAGCAACGAGCAACCCAGACAACAGCCGGATTTGAGTAAGGTAAGTGCCATATGCACGTATGCAATTGTGTGACCGATGCCAGACACACTCAGAACTGTGACCCAAACAACAATAGCAACACAAATAAATAGTGCTGACGTCTCGCACGGCCCCAGGACTCACTATGTATAATCTCAATTATAGTCAGACTTTTTAATGTTTCAGCAACAACAACAAAACGACTGAGATATAAACGACACGTCAACATAGCGGCCTGAAAATGTATTGCCTGCAGTGTTTATTACCCGTCTTACTTATACCAAAGCCGACAAATCCAGCGCTGATGGAGACGCACGTCATGTTCATAGTACTCTATTTGATAGGTTTTTTTCTGGAACGCAAGCCATGTACAATCTGTAGCCTAGTATTTCTCACTGCCGTCTCACTCATCTGCTACAGCGGCGTAGGCAACTGCATCTTCTGGGGCAGCTGCGAGGGTCATCATTGTGAGAATGGCTAGATGCCGTGCCCAAATTCAGAGCGAATAGTCAACGAAATCGAGGCGGAATGGAGGAGTGCTAATTAATTAAATTCGTTTCGCGTTTGCTGCAGCTTTACAATACATACAATTTGCATAAACAAACAATCAGTGATAAAAGTGAGTGAGTCTACAAAAAGAGAAGAGGAGAACGTACATGAATGTTTGTCAACAGATAAGAAACTCTATTTATCTGCCCGCCCTACAAGGAAAGCCAATAACAATAACTATTCCATCCCAACGCATTCGATATTAGCGGCCTCTTCAAAATGTATTTTAATTTAGCTAAATTTTTGTACCACCCCTCCCCTTGATCCTGCAATCCTAAATTTGTATTCAATGTTTTATAATTTTTTCTTTAGAATTAGTAGAAGCGAAGTTCTTTTAAGCAAGCTCTACAAAATGTATTGTAAATTTTTCTGATTATGCGAGAGCAAAGTTATACCCGTCAATGCAAACTTACGATTAGTCATATTTATATATATTTAAAAAACCAATTGTAAACAATAGTAAACCTAATAATAATACTGTGCGTCCTTTGTTGCGCCAATGAACGTCTTAATCGGTTGTTTCCCACATATTGTATATATAAATATACATACATACACTGACACTAATCATTGATTGATATATTGTATAAAAATAATCAAAAGGTAAAAAGAATTGTTGGATTTTTTTTACGACTTGCACTTTGTAAATTTACTTTAAGCAACGACAAATTTATCAAATTTGTTTCGAAACGAAATTAATATAATAAAAAAAAATTACGTAACGAAACGGAAGAATATTTAATAATGAAAAAAGTATATTAACAAATAAAACAATTTATTGACGCTATAGCTAATGAATCGTTTTTATCTTAAGTGCAAGCTTTGCAGCTAGTGATTATTGATAGTTAGAAGATCGATATTAAGCAGCTCAATAAATTAAGATTTGTGTGTGTATTTTAAGTGTTTTGAATAACCTTTTCTAATCTGCTCTGCACTCACTAAAGTATTTTGCGAATATCTCACTAGTTTTCCACTCTAATTAACAATAATACATTCTTCACTTTTGATTTCCAATTATCCACAATTTTATTCACTTCAAAATGTATGTATATAAAAATGTACAATTTGATTGATTGTTGGTAAATTTTCGTTTGTTTGTTTTACTTACTAAAAACTACTAAAAAAGTATTAAAAATAAAATACTAGAATTTATATACAAATTTGAATCGGATTTATTTGTGAAAAAACAAGGGGGACGAAAAGAAAACAATTCAAAACGTTAGAAATTGATTCCAAAAATATTGTTCACAAAATTCGAGAGGACCGATTGGAATATTTATACATACAATAATTTTAAGAAAATATACAAATACATAGGATATACATATATATTTAAAAAGATTATATAAAATTATAGATAGACAGTTATAGAGGAAAAGGAGATACAGAGATTTTCTTTTTAAACCAAAACGTAAAATTTCCTTCGATTGACATCTTCAGTTGTTTTTTTGGCGTTTTGGGGGCTGCTACAGATGTTTGTTGTTATTATTGTTTTGGAATCGAGCAAAGGATGACGACACAGTTACACGGTTTGATATAGAGAAAACGATAACGACGACGACGACCACAACGAGGATTCGATTCACAGAGCAGCAATCACAGGCGTGTTGTTGTTGTTACTTAAACGGAACGAGGCTGAACGACTGCAAGGAAAGAGAGAGAGAGAGAGAGTTAGATGTGGGGCCTACTTTAGATAAGTCTGTGAGTCTTACAGTGTGGTCGCTGAGACACCTCGGAGGCGGCACCACCCTCGGCTGGCTGCATCATGGGCACGGGAATGCGCACGGGCTGAGCCAGGCTGCGTCCGAAGACCATGCGACCGAACGGCACCTGTGGTGGCTGATCGAGCATGGGTGGAGTCATGGTGTCGCGTGGCTGCTCAGGCAGAGGCTGCAGAATCAAGCGCTGGATTTGCATATGGGGCATTTGGTCCTCCTGCTGCTCTCTGGACTCCTGGTCACGCTGCTGTTGCTGCTGCTGCGGCTGTTGCTGCTGCTCCTCGGACTGTTGCTGGCTTGACTGGGGCTGGGGCTGGGCTTGAGCTGGTGCAGCGACTGGAGTGGACTGCTCGCCAGGTGCCATGGAAGACTCAGAGTGCTCCTCCTCCTCCTCGTTAGAGTTGGCGTTGTTGTTCTCATTGGAACCGGCAGCATCCTCAGCGGTCAGGCGACGCAGCTCGTCGGTGAAACGATCCTCGGCCATGCGCTGAATGTTGCGCAGATCGTCGGCGGTGATGCCCACACGCTGCAGTGCCATGCCCAGAGGCATGTGCTGGATCTGAATCTGTGGCATCTCACGCTGGGGCATCTCGCGCTGCAGCAGCTCACGCTGTGGCATCTCGCGCTGTGGCATCACACGCTGTGGCATCTCGCGCTGATCCTCCTGCTCGCGGGTCACATCGTTGCCCAAATCCAGTTGGCGGAAAGGCAGCTGGTGCATATGAATGCGCACGGTCTGGATCTGGGGCTGCTGTGGCTGCTCCTCCATGCGTGGGGCTTGCATCACCTGTGGCGGCATGGGCGGGCGCATGGGCAGGTGCTGGAACGGAGGCGGCAGCTGGCGGATGATGAACGAGCCCTGCTGGGGCAGCTGCTGCTGCATCGCTGGTGGCATCATGCGCTGTGGCATGTGGGTGAGTGGCATCTGGTCGGGAATGCGGCCAAAGGGAATGGGCACACGCTGGAATGGTATGAACATGGGACGCATGGGCTCGACCTCCTCCTCAGAGTCCTCCTCCTCCTCACGCTGGCGCTTGGCCTCCTTCTCCTCCTTATCGTCGCCGCCGTCGCAGTAAATGGAAATACGTTCGCCGGTGATGCGCGCCTTCTTTGGATCGGTGGTCAGATTGACGCCAAAAGGCAGCGCCACGGTCTTCGAGGGTGAGTCAACAATCTCCTCGGCATGCTTGCGCTCCACGACACAGTTCATGCGGGATCTATATAGTAGGAATATCATCATATATTAGCCAACCTAGCAAGCATTTGGCTCTGCTATATTCGCTTACTTCTTGTTGTTGCGCAGAATGGCAGCGGCCAGATCGCTCAAGTCCAGCTCGAGCGGCATCTTGCCTGGGAACTTTTGCATCTCCTCGGGCTCATCGCTCTCCGAGTAGGTGTTGTCGTTCTGATTGAGATTGCGCTCAATGCCTTCGTTCTTTGACTCAGTCTTCTTTTCGACAGTGGGCTCATCGTGATCGAGATTCTGCAAATCCTCACCAGCCTCGGATTTGCCCAGCAAAGCTTCAGCTCTGGGTAGTTCCTGTCAAGACAAAAGAGAATGTTAGCTTTTTGAGAATTCCAAAAATTTCAAGGCTTTCAGTTGTTTTTCGACTAGGAAATGTATTTGTCGCATTTTGTTGCTCATTTAATGCTTAAATATATTTTTTTCTGGCTTTTGGCTTTTTGTTAGAAACCACTTAAAATGGCTTGGGCCATCAAGCACGTACTGGTAATTTACATATACTGCCACAGTGGCTGCAATTGTTATGTGCCACTAACAATGCGACGTTGTCGTCAGAAGATGTGACCCCAACCTAGATACTAAAATACGTCAGACGCAACTGTGACTGAAACCAAAAGTAAAATGCCATCAAATTTGAAAAAAAAAAAAAAAACACACAGCGAACAAACAAATAAACAAATACATATTACATAAGCATACAGAGCCACCAGGTGTGTATGTGCGTGTATGTCTAAAAAAAACTCACACACAAAAGCAAAATTTAAATAATTTGTTGAGCAAAACAACAAAAAGCTCATTAATTCAATGCGAGGCAGCGCTCGCTGCGGCTGCTGCTGCTGCTGATGATGATGATTGATAGTGGGCCAAGTGGCAGAGGGAGCTGAGACTGGGGCCGCGACTGTGGTTGGGGCTGGGGCTGAGTCTGTGTGGGTGTACAGGTTTTGAGTACCTGGCTAAGCCGTCGCCAGCGGCAATCACAGCTATATAAATATATCCGGTAGCTGATGGCTTTCAGGCCTGACATTGGAATATGAGTTAAGGGAAGAGTTATTAGCTAATTGGACAGCTGCAATTGTCAATGCAAAACAGATTTCAAACGAAGCTAACAATGCTAAAATGCATAAAATCTAATTAGCTCAAGATGGGAATTCGTTGAGCATTGTCAAAGGCCAGCAGCTTCATTAGTGCCTAATGAGGCGCACTCAATGTTTGCTTTAATGATGCTGCAGATGCTGCATCGGTCGCTCAAGTGTTTCTTAGAAGCATAAGCATTTGTACAACTCATCTCGAGCTGACTCATTGCGTTTCGCCCGAAATCAAACAACGAAATTTCACTCAGAAAAGCAGAAAAGCAGAAATATGAGTAACTGAAACTAAAACTGAGCCTCAACCCGTTTGACTGGCTCCGAAACGAAGTCAGCGAGTCGTGAGTCTCTGCCTCTGCCTCTGCCTCTGCATCTGTCTCTGTTCCAGTTTCAGTGCCTGACACCACTTAGTCAATTGCTAAACTCCCAACTCCGGTTTACGGCTCAATTTTGTTTTTTTGCTTCTGCTAATTGTGTTTTCGTTTTGTTTTGCTATGCTATGCCTTTGTTTATTCATTTTGCCTCTCAGCCGAGTTTCAAGGCCAGGCGAGACGAATCGCAATCTGTTACACCACCAGATCAGAACCGAATAGAACATTGGCGAGCATTAAAAGCTAGACACGTCGCTGTCGCAGACATTAAGATGACAATTAAACGATTACAAATTGAACGTCTGTGTGCAATTACTTTTCAGCCCGACTGTCTGTCTGTCTGTCTGTCTGTGCTATTTATAGCATTGACGCAAGTGTTTTTACCCATTAAATTGATATTCTAGTTGCGTAGAATTTCCTTTGGCAAATCGTAACATAATTAAAATGTTCAGCAGGCAACTGGCAAAGTGTTTGCAAATTTGCACAACACAGCCACAGCAATTATAAATCATCTATGACTGTGTGTGTGTGTGTGTGTGTGTGTGTGTATTGGCATTACATAATCATCAGTTGGAGCCATAAGTTTCTGGCTTTGTTTGCGTGCCCAAAACGAAAGACTTAAGCGCGCAACTTGCCTTAAATGGCAAACAGTCAACGCGTCTTCCACTGCGTCTCTTTTGATCTATGCGAGAGTGTGTGTGTGTATGCGTGTGTGTGTGTGTTGACGACTTACAAGTTTTCTTACTGCCTGCCTGTCTGTCTATTTGTGTGACGGTGCCAAGCGGCGCCAGCCGGCAAAAAGTGACAGCAAATACATTATGGCTGCTGCTCTGCTGCTGCCTCTGCCGCTGCTGCTGCTGCAGCTGATGATCTCTGGCATTTGCCGCGCCCACGCCCGCCCCGCCGCGCTTGAGCAGCTCACTGAGTGTGTCCATGTGTGTGTGTGTGTGTGTGTGCAGCTTCAAAGCTGCTTTTGTGCCATGCACCGACACATTGCAACATGCTGCTGCCTCTGCTGCTTCTGTGGCTGCTGCTGCTGCTGCTTTCACTTTGGCTCTGGCTGCCATTTGATTCGCAATTGTTAGCCACTGATGATGATTATGTCGCAAGCTGCTCCCAGCTTTGCAGCTCAGCTCTGTCCACTTAAGCGTCAAATTATGGGAATTTCGCTTGATTGAATTTTGTACATTGCACCAACGGCTTTAC
Source organism: Drosophila navojoa (assembly GCF_001654015.2). The sequence goes on from NW_022045907.1 coordinate 116,285, forward strand.
ATAAGCTCCCCACACAAAAAGCTGCTATATATAGAGAGTTTCTATTTCGTTTCAGTTTTATGTTGTCTTTTGGGTTGAATAACCTGCTCCCAATTGGCAGCATTAAAATGACGCTGCTATTTTTATTTTTATTAGTATTATTAATTTCGGTTTTGATTGTTTTCCATCAAATTAAATTTAATTGCCGCTGCATATTTATCTATGCATTTAATTAGTTTTATGGTTTGTTATGGGCGCTTTCATTGCACGTTAATTGAATATTGATGATGATATGCAAATGCTAGAGTCATATATCATATATATGTATCTGCAGCCATTAAATTTGAATTATGTGGCATATACACAAAGGCTGCACAGTCATCCAAGCCAAGTAGTTGACTGTATATATACATATATACAATACTTGGCTTATAGCATATGGTATTGTTATGGTACGGCTATTTGGGCTTTAATGGGCTACTTTGATTACATGAAGTGAAATTTCTCAAGGAAGCACGCAACACGCTAATTCAATTTGCACTTATACAATCTTAAATGGATATGAATATGAATATGAATGCATGAATGTGAATGTGCATTCAATTGCCTTGCTTATGCATGCAATGTGGTAAAACATTGCGCTATCAACTGTATACATACATATACATATGTGTATGTGTATATATGCATATGTTTGTAACTTGTAACGTTGCGGATGTCATTAATTCGATCTTGCGTTGACAGCAAAGGTTTGCAGTTCGCCATATCGAGGGCTCACTGTGTCAGCACCTTGTAGATATTTGATTTATGGCTTTCTCAAGATATTCTCTAGATTATTCGATGATTTCTCATAAGCAGCTGGTAGAGTGCATTATAAAAAACAGACTTTAACTCTCAAGATATACATACATACATACATGACTGTGTATTTACAGATTAGTTATAAAGCTGTATAAACAGCCTGCATAATCAGAAACTTTTCCTACTAACTCTTCCTCTTTTATTGAGTTTCTTACTCAACTGCTAAAGACTGATTCAGTGCAGTATGTTTTATTTATTTTTTTATTGTTGAACTAATGCAATTTAGATTGCTATAAAAGCACAAACAGTTTCCAATCACTTTTGCTATCAATAAGCGCTAAACGCTCATTGGGTTTTTCCATTGATTAAGTCTGAAAAATCCCCTCGTTGCAGCTGTTTTGATGCTAGCCACAACAGTGCCTGCGAAAATATTGTTTACCCATTTGGCAGCTAATAGTGCGTGCAATCAATAGTAATGCGAAGGCAATGTACCTGCTGGGAGCAATTAGCCGACACGCATCTATCAGTCATATGCATAAGCCTATACATGTGTATTTATATGCGGACATTTTCCGGTAATTATCATTAATTTGCCTTTATAATTTGACTGTTGCGGTTGGAAGTTGGAAATGTGCTTTGGCGTGCGCAACGAACGATGCAAAAAGCAATAACAGCCATCAAAATATTATGAACATTAGGTAATCATATAAATTTTAGACATGTGTACATGTCTATATATGTATGTATATGCGATAAGCGACTCGCAAAAGCTGACACCGACTGATACGAAATGTTGCTCTCCCATTCTGTGCCTCTCCCGCTCTCTCTCAGTCTCTCGTCAAATCTTGTTTAGCTGCGCATTGAGGCGTTCAACAGTCACTTACCTTGCCCACCTGCTGCAGCGTTTCCAGCATTAGCTCCTTCTCCAGCACCGAGTCCAGCGCCTGCACCTGATCACAGGAGGCCTTGGCCTGCAGATACGACGAGGCCAAAATGAATGAGCCCAGTATGAACGACGATACGACTATGGTAAAAGCCGTGATCTTGGCTATTTTCACCGAATTCGCTTGACGCTTGTACGCCTGCAAGCAAAAGCAACAATCAAGATTAGTTTTTCATTATAAATAATATGTTGTAGTAGTATAGAGTTTTTTCGATTCCAGACTACGATTATTAGCCAGCTACAATTAAAAAGTAAAAGTGTTACGTGCTCTGTTGGCGTTGACCTCAAGATCGAGTAAAAGCGTTGACCTTGCACAGTTTTTGCTACTGTTTCTGGCTCACGTTTCGAAATGCAGAGTGCAAGGTGCCCAAAGAAACAGAGAACAGATACAAAACTGAGGCTAAATTAGTTGAATGTTAAGGTAAAACTAATACAGCTATAGCAAAAGAAAAACAGACAATAGTAAATGCTTGTCGAGTCAGCAAAAATAGATTTTGTGAACTTGTATTGGAATTAGCTTAGATATCTTTGAATATGCAAAATGCTTGACAAATATTTACTCAATTCTTGTACGTGCAAAAATTGACAAGCTTTTGCTAAAACTAGCTTTCTATGGCGATATTTGTGTAGGTCCTATGATGTAAGCTATTGATCAAGTATAAGACAATATTGATTTGGCATGGCGCATGGAACAGACAGACATACAAGCATATGTATAGAAGCAGACGGACATGCCTAAAATCAGTGGAATTTAGCTTTATAGACGAGCAGCTCGGTAGATGGACAGACATGTATAGAAACTCAATAGAGCTTTCAGCTGCTTTGGCAGAGATTTTACCAGAACTCATGAATAGTCAAGATTGGAATATATTTTTATGGACAAACAGCTGTATGATACGATCAGACATTAAAATAAATTTAACATAACCTTATAGCAGCAGAGTAAAATATATTCATATTTACGAAATAGTCTCTCAGCTGCCCTTATATTATATCGCTGCCCACAATCTATATAACCTTCTGTCAGGCAGTTAGCTATACGGGCAAACAGCTGAAGATGCAGGCCCAGATGGATTGTGTTAATGGACAAACAGCTGGACAAGCTTAAATAGGAATTCAATTCAAGCGTCGTCCAGCTGCTATCTAGCCTAGCATATGTTGTACACGATAAATCGAAACAAAAGGCTATAAACATATATGCATGTATTAAATGTATATACATATATAAAACTTGCATAACAGGAAATACTTCACAAAAAAAAAAAAAAAGAGACAAACAGAAAAAACCGCAAAAATTGTGTTGAGGAAATAAAAAGGCCAACAGCAAGCAGAGCTCGAAAAAGCAAAAACAAAAACAAAATAGAAAAGAAAAGAAGAAGAGACTTGACGCCTTTTTTAAAGTTTGGCGTGGGTGCAGTCAGTCAGGTGAGGCACCTCTGTGTGTGTGTGTGTGTGTGTGTGATGTGCAGCGAAATGTGCAATTTTACACCTTTAGATTGTGGCATAGTATGTTACTGCGTGTGTATTGTGCCCATTTTTTGTGTTTTTGTTTTTGTTCGTTGCTATTGTTGTTGCGAAAGTGAGTCGCAGTCGAAGACATCGCCGATGTATAAGTATTAAAGTGAAGTGAAGTGAAGTGAAGTGCTATTTGGTGAATGTTAGGCACAGCTACAACAACAACAAGCACATATATAATATAATGAAACAGAGAAAAAAACAACGGCTGCTGCTCGTTACTGTTGATAAGTTTTGTTGTTGCTGCTCATTATTTGTGTAGCTGGCTGTTGGGTGCAGTTAAAAGACAAAAGACTTGAGCGACAAACCTGATGATTAAAGTTAAAAAATCCCAGCTGTGGTTTACATATTTTGTTGTTGTTGTTGTTGTATGTAGTGCGAGGTGTTGGTAGAAGTTATATAAAATATTTGATTTTCATATTTTGTTGTTGATTGCCAATCGGAGTTTTTTATTTTATTATTATTTTTTATTTGAAGTGTGTGAGAGGCAAACAATTCATTTTGTGAATGGTGGACAAAGGCGCACACACACACACACAAACACACAGACACATACACATAAAATGAGAGAAAAACAAAAGGTTAATGAGTTGGTTGCATGAAGGTTTCAAATGATGCTTAAACCTAAGGCCACAGTGAAAGCTGCAGGTCTAACTACAACATTTGAAGGCTGACTGACACAAGGCAGATGACTCTGAAGATCAACTGATGACAGTAGCAACAAAAAGTAGTGCTACAGATCTGTAGCACAGATTTGTTGAGTATCTTCAAGCTAGAGCCGGCTAAGTCTTGCTTTAATCTTTAGTTCAGTTCACTTCAATTCAATTTACCTCGATCAGCTTTCACTGCGGCTGCTGCACAATTTATGGCTGATGCGGATGTACGAAATGCAAATGTGCAAAATGCATTTTTTATGCAAATTTCAAATCAGTTGCAGCCCACATAGCGCCCAGTTCTTGCTTGGCTGCAATCTAATTGCGCCAGTTTTTTCTCCGTTTTAGCTGCCTGATGTTGTCATGTCGCATTCGATTTGTTTGCGTTTATCATTATGAGGTTTTGTATTTACAGTCGTGACTATTGTATTAGATCTCAAATTTGGTTTCCAACTGGTTTTCTATTTGCCCGCCGCGAATGGGTACAAATCTATTCACACTTTGCTGAGAATTGCGCTGTGCCCATTTGCAGACTGCAGGCTGAGCTCAACTGAGCTGAGCTTTTGTTTTTGATTTATTTATTTCAGTTGGATTTACTTTGTTTTTTTCTTTATTGTTTTCCATTCGTCTTAAAATGTCAACGTCGCGCGCAATTGTCAAAGCTGTGCACGTTTCATGCCTTTGCCCAAGTACCGGGTCATAATAATTGCGAAAAATTGCATTAAAAATTATTATCTGCAGCCAAATTGCTTATGCATGCAGCTGCAAAGGCGACGTAGTTAGGGAAAATGATCACGTGCAGTCCGGCAGTCAGAGCCAATGTTCACATTGCTAAAGATGCAGACAACGACATATTGCGCATACGCGCCGTTCGCCCGCAACGGATGTGCCGGCCAATCGAATGACCCTGGCATTTTTTTTATTTATTTATTGTACGACAGCAGCTGCGTTGGGCTGTGGCCAAGTAACGCTTGGATCGCTGCAGCCGCTGACCCGCTTCTACACAGCTCGGACTAAGTTAGCGCAAATAATTGCCAGACTCAAATGACATATGGAAATTGTAATTATGCTAGCCATTCAACAATGACAATCGCAATCAACCAACAAATATATACGGCTAATCATCATAATTTCTATCCATTTTATGTATAGATTTAGTATATTTACTCACCGGTGGCGGTTCGCTGGCGGTGCTGTACACCTCGCTAGCCGCATAGTCGGGCTTCATTTGCACGGTAGCCATGGATACGTTATCCTTATCGGTCATCTATTATGCACTATAAAATAAATACATACATATAATTGATTTGCTTTTCTTTCACTCTCCTCCAAAAGTCTGATTGTTTTTTTTTTTTTTATTTTGATGCACACAGTTTTAGTAAATATTTCATGCACTTTCCAAAATTGTTTGTACAAAATTTCACTTTAATAATATTTTAGTTTTCGCTGTTGGATTCATTCTCTTCATTTTTTTCGTACTCCACTTACGTTGAGATTTATTTTATTGTTGGGTGTTTTAACGTAAAAAGTAAAAGGAGTTCAGTTTATTTATTTATGTACGTGTATATTTGTTGGAACGTTTTTGGTTGCGGTTTCAAAAAGTTGTCTGGCCAACTTTTGCAGAGCTCCGCCAGGTGGATAAAGAGAGAGAAAATAGTACGTCTTTGTTGTACGACTGCCACTCGCCGTCTGAGGCCAGAAACGCGTTTCATTTCAGATTTTTCTACCAGATTTAAAACTTTTTTCGTCTGTCGACGGCGACTGCACGGCCACAGATACATACGAAAGCGCAGCTCGCATGCACGCACACAAGCACACGCGCACACATACAATAAAAAGCATTCACTCACACTCACACTAACACATTGAGCAAGTACACGATCGGCGGCAGCAGCAAAAAAGCACGAACAAGAAACAAATAAAAATAAGAGTAAAACTAAATACACACACAGGCACACACACACACACACATGGCACTTACAATCGCTTGATAATGTGTATATATGATATATGCATGTATATACTTTTGTTTTGGCAGTCGAGCTTGACTGCGAGCTTAAAAGCTTTCGGGTGCGGCTTATTGGCTCGCCAGAGCAGCTACGCAGCAATTTTTTCGTGCAGACCATTAAGGTACAAATTATATTACAAACATATTTTGTATACCCTAGGGTAAAGAGCATTAGAATTTAGTCATGAGATATGTAACACATAGAAGAAACGCCAAACCCTTCTCTCCAGGTAATTGGTGTACCCAGTAAGAACCTGATTTCCGAGTTAGCTAACAGATCAAACGACTATAAATAATGCGCAATAAATCGAATTAAACGAAAATCAAGTTTTTAATTGCTGGAAAGTTTTGGTCTATTCTAAGTTTTCTCGAACAATCTTTGCTATGAATAGCTTCTATCATATAAATTATATGCTTAGCACTACGATTGGATATTTTTTCTAATAGATAATACAAAGTTCGCTGTTCGTAGGTTTCTTAGCTCCTGTTTTTAGTTTCGCAATCTTCTCTTCTAATTGGCCGTAAGCCTTTCGATTCGTGCCGTATATATACAGAACTTTGCTACTATGGAATCCAGCAATTTAATTATATACGCCTAACACTTGTTTGTAAAACAAATATTTCTAAAATAAATGTAGACCATGGAAAATCTACTTCGTTTGCATAATGAATTAAATTTAATTTGTTTTTGTTTCATGTTATATATTTTGTATATTCCTGTTGATGAAAGTAATTTAAAGAGTCGCTGAACTTTTCAAATCGAATATTATTCAAAATTCGTTGATAATTTCTTATAAATATGCCATTGAAATTCCTCTTCAATCTTGCTTCCAATTGGAATCCAAGATGCAAACGCCATTCGAAAAGCATTAAGCAAAGTGTTCAGACGGTGGATTTCGAGTTGAGAGATCAACCCAGCCTTAAGGATAGACGGAATGAAAGGACTTCGACGAATGGTAATCATACTGCTATTGCTGATGTCTCAACATCCAGCAACAGCGCGAAACAGATGTCCAGATGAATTCAGGCCTCAACTCAAAAAGGACTTTACCGGAAAACCCATTACGATTAATTTTCAAAAAAATATAGATTGTGATAATTAAAAAATAAAAAAGCTTAAATCATTATTGAAGTGAATGAAACATTGCATAAATAATCTGAATGTAGTTTTAATAAATATACATATAGTAGAATTGTATTCGTATTCGTATAAATACATTTGTTTATTGACTGTCGATTGTAAAATAGGCATTTAAATAAATGAAATGTACAAGTATAACTGATATAGCATTATTTCATATGGGCCTATCAGGCAACTTGCATCTATGTATATTTTCGCAATCACAGTTCGTCAAGCATCAGACAGAGTGCAAAGACCTTTGAAGTGCAGCCTATAGAAATTGCATTCATATATGAGTAAATGCATTGAATTCCTTTTAATCTGCTGCTGCATCTCACATAGTGCGGGAGGTACGAGTATCAACAAAATGAAAGTGCTTTACGTCTTCGTATTTTTGCTACTTGCAATGCAACTGCACCACCACGTTGAAGGCAAGGAAATAGAGAGAGCACCTGCTACACGCTTGAGCTTGAGGCCGTCAGTCAAAAGGACATTCAAAGGGAAACCTCAACGCATGTACCAAGTGAAACCAAATAAAAATACTGCACATCAAAGCATATGAGCATTGCAAACTTGCAAAAATACAAATATTTTAAAAATTATTTAATGTGTGCATAATAATATATCAAATTTGTCCTGGATTAATTCTTATCAGCAAAATGTGATGTGAAATATTGTATTTAAATAAAATAGAAATACGTTTTTTCAACAGATTTCATTCTGCATAGCGTTGAATTGATAGCGCTCGAATATATACGAATAGCTGATATTTGCTCATTCTGTCACTGACTCTCAAAATGAAAGCACTTCTTGTATTTACATTTTTGCTGTTTCTGATGGTATATTACGATCAGAGGGGAACCAACCTCATGAGGCCGCACCCTCCAAGGGATTTTCTTGGAAGACCTATCCCACTATTCCCAGCTGCTACTCAAATGAGTCCTTAACTTTAAAGTGATTTTTATATTAACTAAAAATTGTACAGAATAAAGTTTTTCTAAATAAAAAGAATTGGACAATTTATAAACAAATCTTAACAAATGACGTGCTTCAAGTGTTTCATCTTAACAATGACTACACACTACACAACAAGATTGAGTAAAATAATTAATCTTAAAAAAAGGTAGTGTTAAATACCGTGGGCTGAAAGCATTTTAGTGATTCAGATACTTATGTTAGCTTAATGGTTTCTGATTCAGACCTCAATTCAGAATTAGTTCAGTCTGCTCATCAGCATCGCAATATTTTTGAGTGCAAGAATTTAATTAGAAAAGATTTAATTTATTCTGTGCTGATTCTCTTAGGGTGTCGACGTGTCTATTGATTCTATAATAGATGCGTGGGCAAAAGCGTGCTCCTGCCTGACCCCAAGACTAATTCACAATCTATAAATACACATATACATACTTATATACTATGTATATAGCGATATGCTCATGCGGTTTATGTAGCGCAATGAAAAGCTTTGCATTAAAAAATAAATAAAAAAAAAAAGAAGAAACAAATTAAAGGTTCCCCCTAGACGCACATACGCGCGCACATAAATTAAAACTGAGATCTCGTAAAACTAGCTTCAGCTCAAATTTGTTGTCGTTGGCGTCGACGTCGACGTCGACGTCGCATTGTGGCTGCACTGCAACGGCCGTTGATCAAGTCGCTTTTCTGGCAGCTGTCTCTGTGGCTACTGTTGTTGTTGTTATTATTGTTGTTGCACCACTCAAACTTGTTGCTGCTTACGAAAAAAAAATAAAAATAAATAAATAAAATATAAACATTTCGCTTTTTGCTGCAGTACAGATTTTTGTTGTGTTTATTTTGTATACCCTTTTGAAATATTGATTCAGAGGGTAAATTGAAGTTGAGCCATTGGCAAGCTGGAGCTACTAGCTAGTGATTAAAATTAAGTAAGGATATATTTAAAATGTATACTAAATAAAATATGTGCATATACATGCAAAAAAACTCTCTCTCTCTCTCTCTCTTTCTGTCTTTCTCTCTCACTTTCTCCCAATCTTCCTCTATCACACTATCTCTCTCTATTTCTGTCTCAGTCTTTCTTTCCCCCCTTAGTCCGTCTCCATCTTTAACTCTAATCTTTTTCTCTATTCTCTCTGTTTCTAAGCCTTTCTCTCTAGCTCTCCCTGTCTACATTTTTATTCTGTTCCCCTCTTTTCATATTCCTGAGTTTCTTCGTCTCATTTTTATTCCAAGGTTGCCTAGGGTATCATCTCGTCGAGCACTCCCTTAAACTATTAAATAATTGTTGTGGTCGCAGCATCTAACAGCAAATCATTGCACTATGCACTACAGACACACACAAGTACATTTAAGTATATAGTATTGAGTATATAGTATGTCTATATATACATCTATGTGTGTGTGTGTGTGTGTGTGTGTGTGTTTGGCCAGGGTTCATCTTGATTGCTTCAGCAGCTGCCGTTGCCCTCTGCCTGCTGCCTGCTGCGCGCTGCTCGCTGCCCGTTTAACCTCATCGTTAGTTGAGCTGAAATTCAACACGAACAGCAGAAGCCAAGCGAAGCTCTGAAATAATTTGAAAATAATATACGTATAGTATATAGATAAATGAATATGTGCAAGTAAAACAAACTGATTATAATTCACAAAATATATGAAATAAGTAAATAATGGTATATTACAGGCAACCTACAGATTCATTAGTCAATATCATTATTGGCATGACTCTCAGCATTTTGACCATTCAAATTAGTCGCTACATATTGTTTACGATTATTTCTCTTTTTTATTGTCAATTTTAAGCAGCTGTATTTATATAAAGTTTTACATTTTTTTTTGTATTTTTTTTTTTTTTTTTTGTCAATTTAAGTTTTTGTATAATCTTATAAATTATGGGAAAGATATGCAAACGGATGCGTCGGTCGAATGGGATGGGGCGATTTGTGGGTCTTACGTTCGACTTATTAATGCTTTATATCATGCTAGACGCTCGTTTGTTTGGCTATATCTCAATGACCCAATGGCCGCACCGGCGTTTGACCGTTGTCATTATGCAATCTCGCCTCTATTTATGTTTTCATTTTATATCACTATAATTACATAAATTTTGTTGGTGTGTGTGTGTGTTTGTGTGTGTGTGTATTTGAAATGTCACAAGCCAACAAACGCAGTCGTCGCACAAAGCCTTGGGTTTCAGCTCTCTCAGCTCACATTTGAGTTTTATTTAGTTATTAAATTTCTTTTTACAGCTTCGTCTTGGCTTATGTAAGCAGACGCCCGCAACGCCTGGCCACGCCCCCTTTCCCAGTTCATTAAACATCTGCAGTTGGACATTACAGCATCCCAAGAGCTTGAAGTCAATGTCTATCAGAGTTTCCACTAATTGCCAGCTTCAGACTTTGCATGACTTTCTGTTTTTTTCTTTTTCTTTTTCAGTTTCAGTTTCATTTCGTTTGCATTGTTTCTTTCCGTTCCCGAAATTCAAAAGATTTGCATATAACTCGAAAAGCCACAGAAATGCCAAATTAATTAACGTTTCCAGATGAAAACAAAATGAAACAACAATACTTTCATCAGCTCTATTTGACTCTCATTATGCATTATTATGCATTACTTGCATTACTTGCTAAAGTCAAAAAACTTAGATAACGATGGAGAGCTGCAACTCAGAGAGCGTTTGATGTGCTGTCTACATGACTGTCATTCCACCCAGTCGATAGCTCTATAACTTCAGTATAATAAAAATATACGAAATGACATAACAAATTTATTTTAGCTATTATTATTGATAGCAATTTTTATGTTAGTTAACCATTAAATATATTTAATTATTATTTGTACATACATACCTACTTATGCATCACACCCCAAGAACTTAGCTCTACTACTATTTTCAGCTTGAATTCGTAGAACATTCGCATGCTTAACAAATGTCGCGACTTTTTAATCTCTTAACCTGAGTGAACTCACTTTTCTGGTTTTTGTGCTCATCTACATAATTGTTTAACAATATTCAAGATCAAGTTCAAGGTCAAAGCAGCTCTGGAATTAACTGAATGATTTCGAAATTAACTTTAATGAGACTTAAACGTTTTCAAAATGAAACAAAAATAATGTCTAAGATCTCAGCAGAAATAGTTTTAATTAAATTGAACGTGAATTCGCGTATGTTAATTAAGATTTACTTTTTTTATTTTTTGTTTTTTTTTTTATAATAATATATGTATGTATATTCATATGGCCAGTCATTGTGAATGTCTACGGCGCAATTGTGCAGTCAGTGTGAATTAATTTTTTGCATATTTCCGAATTCAAATTTGTTGCCAGCGAATTACAATTTTGTAACTGTCTAATATGGGAGTTAATGCAGATTATTTTAGGTTGATTTTATTATTATTTTTTGCTGTTTATAAATACAATTTTCTTTTTATTATGAAGATCTGGAAAGATTATTTTGAGTTTTACTTGATTTTCGTTGGTGTATTTCGATTGAAGCAACTGGATTTGCGCTTTGTTAGTTTGGGAATTGGCGGTACCAAGCGGAGACTTGGCACCAGCGACTCGGCTTGGCGAAATGTCTGGGAATGTACCGGCAGCAGGTGAAAAACAAAAGGTGCTGTTAATGCTGCCTTTACGACTCGACAGAGAGCAATGAAAGATGCTGTCCCATGTGTGTGTGTGTGTGTGTATGTGTATACATGCTTACATATGTGTGTGTGTGCAAGTGCCCCAAGCGCATGCATAGACATGCTTGTCTGCTTAATAACTAATCACAGATGTACACGAAACAACAAAAAACCAAAAGCCAAAAAAAAAAAAAAAAAAAAAAAAAAAAAAAAAAAAAAAAAAAAAAAAATACTAA